>VDFB02224377.1:0-10072 GCA_007258455.2 Sequoia sempervirens
AGAAGTTCAAGGATGGAAATTTGAGCTGATGTTTTTCTCAGTTGATCAACTAGATTATAATGACTTGGAGGAGGAATAGCTACCTTATATGAACTTCCTTTTAAGACAACCTTTTCTTGTCCTCTCGTAGTCACATTAACCTGTTGATATTCTTGTTTTTCCTTGATTTTGATAACATTAACCCATTGATCATCTGTATAGATGTGGCGGATTATGTTGTCTTCAACATTATTTGTGCTTTTTGCTTTGGTATCTGATGTTTCCCCCTTTTGATAGTTTGGTAAAGGGTCTTTGAATGCTTGATGGTCATCATTGGCATGGTGTCCTTCAATTGTGATAGTACCATTGTCAATTAAATCTTGTACTAGATTTTGCAAGGCTTGATAGTTATTTGTTCTATGACCTTTACATCGATGATAATTGCAATAATACGAGTCATTCCATGATGGTGGTTTGACTTGTGGCTCATAATCTCTTTGTGGTGGTAAGGTGATAACCTTATTATCGAGAAGCTCCTTGAGAGATGACTCAAGAGATTGACTAAAGTGGTAAAAACTTCGATTTAGAAAAGAATGGAAGTCACGGATTGATTTGATGTTTAGGTATTACCAAGATTGTTATTGAAATTACCGCGATTATCGCGGTGTTTTGATTGGTCATGCTTTCTTGATTGGAGTTTGTTTCCTTGTTGATTGTTGTTTCCGTGTTGGTTGGTATTTCCTTGTTGGTTGGTTTGTGGAGCCTTGATGGGTTGAAGATATAGATGATCTTGTTCATAGATTGTTTGCATCACTATACCATCATTGACAACATTTTTATTCTTGTTCCAAAACCTTGTTTTATCATTTTTGTTATGGTTGGATGAACTTGGATTATCAAGTTTTATTACTCCTCTTTTGACTAAGGCCCCTTCAATGGTGATTGTGTTTTCAATCAATTTTTCAAAGTTATGAGGACAATGAAGGTTAAGCCTATAGCTTAATTCTTGATCTAGACTATTGATGAAGATATCCATCTTTTCCTTTTCAAGAATAGGATGGGAATATCGTGCAAACACCATCTCTACTTTTTTAAATGTAGTGAAAGATTCCCCTACTTTTTGTTTCACTTTACACAAATCAAGCATGGTTATCTAGTGTTGGATGTTATAGACATATTGTGATATAAACTGATTTACTCAAAGGTTTTGATGGGGGGAGTGATCTTGGAAAGTCACTCCATGGATTTTCCACCTAGAATTTGTGGAAACAATTGCATCAAGTAGGTATCTTCATAAGCAAATTTGAGACTCATATTTCAAAAATCCCTCACATGTTCAATGGGGTCGGTTTCCCATTTATTTGCCTTTCAAATTTTAGGGAGTTTGCAATGTTTACTGGAAAAGGGATCATTTGAAGACTCTATCAAATGGATAAGGACATATGCCATCCAAAACATACTTCTTTGTTACACTTACCATTTCCTTTATTTTCCCTTTGTAATTCTTTTATCTGTTGAGTAAGGGCACTAAAATCATTAGGAGGAGTTTCAGGATTCTCTTTAATCCCTTCTATGTCAAAATCGGTAGGTAACTTAGCTCCTTGATTAGCTAATGAAAGGAAATATATTTCTTTGTTTCGTTCTAAAATCCTTTCCATAAAAGTATGGAATTGTGGATCCTGCTCTACTTCTTGAAGCTTTTCTTCTGTTATCTCTTCAGTATGAAATGGATTCTCTTCTTTCTCACTATTATCACCCATTTTGTTTGTGGTACTTTCTCTTTCATCTTTTTCTATGTGCTTTCGAGATCTCGTGACAACAGGCATAAGCTTTTCCCCAAATTCTACTAACTTTTGATCAAAAGAATGAAATAGTGCAATTTTTGATGGATATGAAAGTCAGGATAGAATGAAGATTCTATGACTTAAAAGATTTCTAGTCTTTAGCTCGTGTTTTCCCTTATTGAAAGGATGAAAATCCTGTTTGCGGGAAATTAAACAAAAGATCAAGAAAAAAAAATATTTTGCACTTTATGAAGTTTGACTGTAGCTTCGTAAAAAGATGGATTTGTGATAAATGCCTAATGCGATTGAGTTCTCTATTGCAGAAATTGATTCGGACGAGTAGAATATGCAATTGAAGGTTGAGGAATATAAGAAGAATGAATACACTGACTGTGTTTGTGCCTTTGAGAAAGGGCTCTTCTTTGAAAGAAAGCTCGTGAGTATAATGGTTCTATAGCATAATCATCAGTGAAACCTCTAACAAAGTCGTGATATCGATGGATAAACGTTCTATGTTCAAGTAAAACCTTTCGACTTTGGTACAAGAATCGTCTTTTCTTCAATATTTTCTTGTAGCTAAGTGGTTTCTTTGGCTTTTTGATTTGTTTGAGAATGGATTTCTTAACAAAGGTTGTGGATTTCCAATCTCTTAACATGAGCATAATCAATGTAATTGTGAGTTTTGGATGATCTTTACTGAATTAATGTTTTGAAGACACATCAAGCAAGTTGTAGAATAGTTGTTTCAAAGACCAATGATAAAATAAATTAAACAAACTCACTCCTATGGTCAAAAGGTCACCATAATTTCACAACCCACATCTTAAAACTATGTCAGCTCACACAGCCTTGTCACCCCCTAAAGGGCGCTCGTGTTTTTTCCTTTTCCAGGTCTTAACCAAAGAGAATAATCGATGGTCAGGGTCTATGGTAGTTATATAGTGAGTATCTTGGGGGAAGATTCTTCCCTCCCCTTGCACTGTGAGAATTAAGGTGTTCGAAAACTGACAAGTTAGCCACTAGTTCTAAAGTTCATAGTATGGGTTTCCGTTCGGTGCGGCAAATGATATACTCCCTCGAGAGACCTCCCAACCTTTAGAACAAAGGCTTTGGGGATGGTTATCAATGCACACTACTGTCGAATGGGATTTTCATCAACCATCCGCATTTGATTAAAGTGGGTTGGAAAACTTGGCTTTAGTTGTTCCCACTTAGGTTGTTCCCGTAGGGTGAGTACTTTTTCCCACTACGGCAGGCCTTCTAAAAGGTTTTAAAAAAGCTTAAAATTGCATGAAATAGAATAGATGAGTCTGGCATTTTGATCACCCAATTAAAGGGAGAGCATAGGCCTATCACCGTTTAATCATAGCAAGCAAGAGTTCAATTTTAAGCCCAAATAAATAGTTTTCTATGCTAGGTGAAGATATTGCTTCAAAAAGACATGGAGTTATTTTTAGTCCAAAATAGAAAATGAGGTGACTATCCTAGGATTGCTTCATTTTTGAATTAAGTGACTATCCTAGGATTGATTCATTCCAATTAAGTGACTATCCTAAGATTGGTTCATTTTTTTTTTATAAAGCTCTTACTGGCCGCGGTCGCGTCGAATCCAGTCAATTTTTTCTTTTTTCCAAATTACAAATTAGAGTTGCAGATTTACAAAATTTGTGCTCAAAGAAAAATGCACTAAAATAGAATTAAAGAGTGCTAAAAGCCTGTGAGTAAAGAAGCTAAAACAAATTCTAAGGAAAGCGCAAAGAAGCTATAGGCTAATAAAATGACTGTGGAGATACCGCGAAGCGTTATGGAATCATTAAATAGCAGCTAAAGTAAATCTTCAAATACCACTATTAAATGCGGCGAAAGATGATTCTTTAAAGATCTTATTTGTAATAGAGATTAACATCGTCTGCGATCTTCTTTTTACTCTTTCCGACTACTCTTTGTCCAAAAAAAAATCGCAAAGATATTTAAAATTGGGGCTGATGGAAAGGCCCCTTGATTATGGTATAAAATGTGGAAAGAAAATGTGGTGTCAAGCGAGGATAAGAAAACACACCAATGCAACATTAAACTAAAGAAAGCTAAATAGAATGAAATCAAGGAAATCAAACAGAGCTTCTTTAGAATCATTCCATTGTCCTCTATCTCTAGTGATTCCCTTGAAGCTGTTGCTCTCAGATTGTATAAGCAAAGCTTCTCAGAATGGCAACCTGCAGAATGAGTATGCAAAGGGAGAGTACTTCTCTATCCTATATGCTGGTGGAGTGAAGTGTCAGTATATGGATATGCACAGGGGCTGTAGATTATGCAGAGGGGCTATGGATTATGAATCCTATTGAAACTATGATATGAGGTTGATAGGCCATGATATGGAATGCTGATATGATGGGCTATGCTATGCTAAAATATGGAATGCTATGGATGTTAGAAGGTTGTGATATTGCAGATTGGCTATAGTTTTCCCATACAAAAGCTTCTCTCTCTTTTTTCAAAGGCACGACAATCCTTTTTATAGATTTTTAAATTAAGGCCTGGTGGCAAGATCAATGGGCGTAGGGTATGCGAGTAAATTTGAATAGGCTGGAGATGGAGGTTAGGAAGGAAGATGGGAGATGTTGGGAGGATTTGAGAAGAATGGAGTTTTGTCTTCCAACCTGAGAACAACTTTGCTTGAAATAGAAATTTGTTACGTTTATGTTTTTGGAAGTTGTTTGATTTGTTGAACAATCAAGTGTCCATGCATTTTATTTAATTTTCATGTTATGTGGGTTGGGGGATTTGAATTTTTGAAATATTTGATGTGAATAGACATTAAAAGATTTAATTAAATATTTAAGATATTTAATTGTAAATGAACTTTAGAAGATTTTAAGAAAAGATGAATATTTAATCTTTATTTGAATTAAGAATTCAAGCCAAGATTATGTGATAATTAATATAAATAAATCGTAATGTTTATTTAATAATTAAGCAATGGATAAGAAAGTGATTAAATAAACT
Organism: Sequoia sempervirens; assembly: GCA_007258455.2. Lineage (NCBI taxonomy): Eukaryota > Viridiplantae > Streptophyta > Pinopsida > Cupressales > Cupressaceae > Sequoia > Sequoia sempervirens. The sequence continues at coordinate 4,767 of VDFB02224377.1, forward strand.
TATTTATTTAATCGAAATGAAAGAATGAACAATATAAATAAATTATTTAAATTCATTTATACGTAGATTGAATTCAGAGATTTAATTATATATTAAAAATATTTAATTAATTACCAGACTATTGAGATGTGACCATTTTTAGGTGTATACAATTAGAATCTTGAAACTAATGAAATTAACTCATAAATCTATAAAAAACCTTTTCAAAACCCTAACCTAGGATCCATTTACCTTAGTGCGAATGAGTCCCTGATGAGGGTCATATTCTAATATTATGGGCATTAAAACATTCATTTCTGCATTTTTGTTTGTTGTTCTCAAATTTCTATTTCTATTTACAAAATTTGTGTTTTTCAATTTGGTCATATTTAGCTTAATTTCATAAAATTAGTGCATTGTGTGATTTCAAAAATTTATATTTACAAGACATTATTTTTAGGTTTTTTTTTCAAAAAACCACCATGTTTAGAATCTGAAAAATGCATTTATATATTACATTCTAGGTCATTGCATATCATTTTACCCTCTTTCCATTTTGGGTTGCCATTGAGTTTATGAATCTTGTATGAGCTTTATAAATTGGTGTCCTATTAGAAATACTATTGTGAGACGTAGTTTGAGACTCATGTCATCCTACGATACACCATTCGACATGGATCTTGGGTTTTCTAACTCTTTCACTAATAGTTTTGATAATCAACCCCCTATGGATTATAGCTTGCATACCTCATTTCCAATGACTTCCTTACCTACAACCAATGTGCATGATATTTCTCATGTCCCGTAAGAAATCATAATAAGAATGGATGAAGTCCTAGAAAAGTTACAAGGCTTTGTGCACAATGAAAACATTGACACTAGTATCATTCCTACTTTAGATAATCTAAATAAAATGATTGAAATCGAACATGGAATGGAGATTATGTAAGGTATAGGTCATCTTGACCATGGTAAAACATTCCCTACATGACTGGTTGTACATCGGCAGGATTGCTCCGGAATCAGTTGTTTTAGTTTCCTCCTTCACAATCCCATCTCGTTCTGCTGCGTGGGTACTCGTATTGCCACAACCACATTCAGCCTACGCGATCTCCTTCCTTGGGTGTTTCAGCTTCAGGAACGCTATCTTTGTGCGGGCATGAGTCTCATCTCAACTGCATCACCCTGCAGGCTACGTTTCGCCGCACTCACCGACGACGCGCCGCTCCGCATTCCCTCCATCCTCCGTTGCCAACATTGGTCCATCAGTGGCACAGCGCACGAAGCGGCGGCGTTCGTTCAGCAACCGTCACCTGTAAATAAAACCGTGGACGTTAACCGCAATGCATCAGGCCGATCGCTATCGCTTTGATGAACAGGGTACCGGTACCACAGGGTATGGGGTTCCACCTAGATTTGAGAAATATGGCGGGAAAGGAGATCCTATTAGCCATGTTTCTGCTTACACAACCCTATGTAGTGATTTCATTTTTGAAGATAAACTCTTGGCTAAGCTATTTACTAGATCCTTCAAAGATACTGCTTTAGAGTGGTTTTTCTCCTTACCGAATAATTCAATTAGTTCATTCAATGAAATTATTAATTCCTTTTACAACCATTTCCAAATTCATATGGGTCCCAAGATGATTTTCTCTGACCTAATGAAATGTAAACAAAAGGATGATGAGAAAGACACTAATTTTATAGCACAATATCAAATGCTTTATTCACAAATAAACATTAAGATTCTTGATGTCGACCTTCAAAGAATGTTTATTTTCAATTTGCAAGACAAAATTCAAACAAAGCTTGAGATTATTATATTTCCCTCCTTCACACAGTTATGCACATCCCTTCATGATTACTAGAATTTGATTAGTAGTCGTGATGTGAAAAATCCCCCTATTCATCCTGAATCTACACCTAAAAATAGTTACCAACCTTTCAAAAATTAGAATAGGGGCTTTTTATAACTTAATTCTCCTCAACCAAGTCAACAAGTTGATAACCAAGTGGCTGCTATAAAGACAACAAATCCTTTTTCCCTTGGGGATAGGAATAGATAATTTATCCCTCTACCTGATACCCTTCATAATATCACGCTGCAACTCTTGAACAAGAATATGATTTCCTTACCTTTTGTCACAGCTCCTAATCCTAATAAACCATTACCCTCAAACTATAGATCAAATGCTTATTGCCATTTCCACCAACAAAATGGACATGATATGGAGCATTGTGTGTTAAACATCATGTGCAAGACCTCATTGATTCTAATCGACTTCAAATTGGAGGTGTGAACAATCAAGGTAATAAGTTTGTAGCTCCTCCTAACCAAAACTTAAAAATCTTTACCAATCGCGTGCCAAAACACACTTTCATTTGTCAAAGCTAGTGAAACAAAGAATGATGTGATGAATGTTGACACAAATGATGAAAACACAAAAGATGACAATGAGCACGAAATGGAGAAAGTAGTAGCATTTATTGAAGCTAAACCTTGTAACGGACAAATCAAAATGCCCCTTGATATTGCTTTCTCACAAAATGACATAATCAAACATATACCCAATAGTCCTCTTTACATAGCTGGAAGAATCAATGACAAGCCTACCAATGGGATATTAATTGATCCCATCTATGTAGAGAACATGATCATTGAAGAATTCTTATTTATGCATGAACTTTATCAAGACACAAATGAAAGACCGAAAGCATGGATCAAAATACATAATGGTTTTGCTTGCTCTATGATTGGCTCAATAAATCTCCCTCTAAAGGTTGGTTTGAAAATATTAAATGTCTCATTCACCATCATCCCAATATCAGATCAATTTCATGTGAGGTTAGGCTATCCATGGCTTCGCTTCATGAATGTCATCTCGTCGATTGTGCATAAATATTTAAAATTTACCTTTAACAATGAGATCTTTAATGTGCACCATAACTTGGCTTTAATCCTATGTCTTCCTGTGGGAACTTTTCATTGGATTTCTTTTTTCCCGAGCCTATTGAACTTATTAGACCCTGCGAAGACTTCTTTTTGAAATCCTATCAAAATTTTAAGGCAAAGCATATAGCAGAATTATCCCTTAGAAATATGCCTCAACCCATATTGAGCCACCTATCCTTGACAAAACTATGATTGAACCAAAATCCCTTCCAAATATCCAAGAGCATCCTATGAAAAACCCTCCTAGCATTTCATATAAGAGACCACAAGATAATCAAAACCATCTCATTGTGCATCCTAAAATCAAACAAGTTTATAAATCCAAAGAGAAAGTGGTTGAACAACCTCCCATGATTTGTTCAACCAATGGTTGACAAACCTACTACTACACAATCACAAATTAAAAATAGAATGAAAAGGAATTGAAATGCTAGAAAGCGTAGGCATAGATGTCATGTTATTGCTCATATGTTACAAACTAAAGAAGAAAAGAGCAACATAGAAAATCAAAATCCAAACTTGCTTGAAGTAATGCATGATGATTCTATACCTTTTCCACAATGTAAACAAGAACCTTTCATGGACATTATCATTCAAGCTCCTGTTGTGATTAATTTAGATGATGACATTGATATTGCAAAGATTGATGAACAAGTGCATAATGAGTTGAATTCATTGTTCTCCTCTTCTACAAGCTTAAATGCAAATTATCCTAAAAAGAGTTTTAAACTTGGTGCATGTCCTAGTTGGGCACTTGATATTATTCTTTTGGCTAGTTTCCTGCCCTCCATGTATACTAATTAAGATCGGGATGCAAACAACCTGTTATATGTTGAATCACATGTGCCTCACTATTCTTTTGCATTATTTTCTTTTCATGTTATTTATGTGGTTGCATGTACATAATGTGATCCCCCATACTGTTTTGTTTGATGTATCTCTCTCTCTCTTTCTGCATTCCTCTATTTGTATCTACATTCTTCTCTATGTCGTAAAAAAATATCTTTTTCATTTGTCTTGTTTTTTCATTTTGGGGATGACGCAAGGCGTTGAGACATTTAGGTCTCTTCCATGTTGACTCAAAAGCTTTTTCTTTGTTCTCGCTCTCATTGTGTCATTCTTTCAGTTCTATGATTATTTGGGGAATGATGATGTTTCTGAGCTCTATAACAACATTGTAGCAAAGATATATTGACCTCAAATCCATATATCCCTTATGTATTTTTGTGGGAAACCCCTCTTATAGGGCTTTCCAAGTAAGCTCTCATGTATTGGAATTAAATAGTGGCTACTTTAAAGAAATTACTCATAGCAATGGTGTTAGCAACTGCTTTAAAGTGGGGGCATACATTGGCAATATCTTTTGACATTTCTCATGTTTCATGGTGTGATTTTATTTCTTGTGATGCATCCTTTTCTTGGTGGTGTCATTGGGTTTGATGTCCTCCAAGAGTGCAATATTTCTTAGCTTAAAACTTTCCTCATAGTGGAGATGCAACACACTGAATTCCCTAATTTGTGAATCTTTTACTCTTGACTTATCCTCTCTTGTAGACATTAGGCACAATGTTCCCTGAGAAGAATACCTTACACGAACTAAGCAAAATCCCTTTGAACAAAAAAAACCTTTACTAGCATTATTTTTCATAAGTGTTTAGCATAACAAAAAATGTTAACCTTATGAAGCTCAAACCCCTAAATTCAAAGACACCTAACATAACACACCTTGTTTGCCTATGGAGCCTTGCCTTGTTCATATGTGCTTAGCATAACACAGCTTGTTAAGCCCTATGGAGCTCGAAACCCTAAATTCAATGCCACCTAGTATAACACACCTAGCTTACCTATGGATCCTTTCCTTGTGGCGCCTTATTGAAGTTGTCGGGAGGATAGCTTTGATATGGTATGGAAGCCTAATATGACCCTCTCATATTCCACCCTTTTGGGAGACTCACCTAGTGGACAGCCTAAAGTTTCACTACCTCAGAGTAAGCACAAACCAGGAAGCTTAGAGTAAGTTCTCATGTCTTAGGATTGAACATTGGCTACTTTAAAGAAATTGCTCATAGCAATGGTATTTAGGGGAAACCACTTTAGAGGCAGAGAATTGACAATATCTTTAAAATTTCTCATGTTTCATGAGGTGCAATTTTCCTTCTTCCTTGTGATGCATCCTTTTTCTTGGTAGGTGTCATTCTGAAACGTGTCCTCCAAGAGTTCGATATTTCTTTGAGCATACAACTTTCCTCTTAGTGGTGATGCGACACATTTCATTCCCTTAGTTGTGAATATTTTACTCTTGACTTGTGCTCTCTTGGAGACATAAGGCACAATGTTTCCTAAGAAGAATACCTTACACAAACCCTTTGAAAAA
>VDFB02224380.1:0-10743 GCA_007258455.2 Sequoia sempervirens
CACCTGGGTGTCAAATATAGTTCCTATGTGCAAAAAGAATGGTGAAATTAGAATTTTCGTTGATTTTAGGAACTTAAATCAATCATCCTTAAAGGACAACTATCCCTTACCAATCATGGAGCATACCTTGTAGACAGTCACCAGATCAGAGATGCTATCACTTCTTGATGGTTTTTTTGGTTACAATTAGATTGCAATGGCAGATGAGGACTAGATTAAGACAACTTTCACCATGTTATGGGGGAAATTTGCTTATGAAAGGATACCTTTTTGCCTTATCAACATCAAGGGTAAATTTTAGAGGGCCATGGACTTGGTGTTTTGGGACCTTAAGGACAAGATTATAGTCATCTACCTTGATGACTTAACTGTTTTCTTAGATAAACGGGATGCTCACTTTTCACATCTCATGGAAGTGTTCGATAGATGTAGGTATCACAAGATATCATTGAATCCAAAGAAGACCATCTTTGCGATGACAAAGGGCAAGTTACTTGGCCACATCGTTTCCAAAGAGGGGACCAAAATAGATATGAATAAGGTGGATTCAATCAAAAACTTGTCTCTTCTTACAAACAAAACATAGGTGCATTCCTTTTTCGGAAAAGTTAACTTTATCCAAAGATTTGTACACAGATTCGGGCGACAAAGGATTTCAGCAATGATGGTATCCACTGTGTGAACGAGGAAGAAGACAGGGCCTTTATTAAGATCAAAGAAGCTATTGCTAATGCACCAATGTTGGTTCGGCCAGACTTTCAGAAGGATTTTATCCTCTATTGTTATGCATCGGAACAATCACTGTGTACTATTTTGACACAAACTCAGCGAAGAAGGAGAATCTCCAATTGCTTTCATGAGTTCTAATTTTAAGGATGTTGAGATGTGCTATTCTCAGATTGAGAAGAACACATATACTGTCGTCATAGCTGTCAATAATTTCAGGTTCTATCTCTTGAATTCTCATACAACGGTATATGTCACCAATCTAGTAGTAAAAGTGTGCTAACTCAACAGGAGATGGGCACGGAGAGAGGGAACTGGAGTGCAAAGGTTCAAGAGTATGATCTAGAAATCAAGCCGACCAAGCTCGTCCGTGGGCAAGGTCTTTGTCAATTATTGGTAGAGGATGGAGATCGTAAGCTTCAGAGCAATGGTGGAGTTGATCCTGAATAAGAAATTGAAGAGGACCTTCCTTTGGTCCTATTTGTTGATTCTGCAGAGGAATGGTACACACCCTTGTGGTATTATTCAACATATGGAGAATGTCCACGTCACATGGAAAAACAACAGAAGAGAACACTGAAGTTGAAAGCACAGAACTTTGTGCTTATTAATAACGTTCTGTACAAGCGTGGCCTTGACGGAACTTTCCTTTTATGCATCGGTAGAGACCAGCAGCAGAGATTGTTGGATGCTTTTCACAGTCAAGCATGCGGAGGACACTTTTCATTGAGGGTCACTGCATTCAAAATCTTGTGAGCACAATTTTATTGGCCGACTATGTTTCGCGACGCATATGAATGGGTGTATAAATGTTAGCTATGTCAGCAGTTTGCTGGCAAAGTCAGATTGGCAGCCACTCCACTTAGGCCAGTTATCATCGATGCTCCATTTTAGCAATGGGGTATTGATTTTGTAGGTCCTATTAACCCGAGTTTATGCAAGGGGCATGTTTATGTCCTGATAGCAATAGTTTATTTCACAAAGTGGGTTGAAGTAGTTCCTACCAAACGAGCTACTTTCGAAGTGGTTTGCAACTTTCTAAAGGAGAATATCATTTCTTGATTCAGAGTGCCTCAAAAATTTGTGACCGATAATGCAACGTGTTTCTCGTCAGAGGAGTTACTGAACTTTTGTTTCGATCTCGGCGTCATGCTGTCACATTCATCAGATTATTACCCTCAGGGTAATGGATAGGCCGAATCATCGAACAAAAACATTGTCACAATTGTGCGCAAGCTGGTTGAGTCAAATCAGCGGGCTTGGCACACAAAGTTATATGATGCTCTTTGGGCTGATCGTATCACTCCTAAAAGAGCTATTGGCACCTCACCCTTCGTACTTTTGTATGGTACAGAAGTGATTTTACCCATCACTTTGGAGTTGTTCGCTTTACAGCTGGCATCTACATTGGAGTATGAAGAGTTCAAAGACCCTATTTAGAAACGGATATTGTATCTGATGAAGCTTGAAGAAGAGAGGGTGGAGGTTGTTGATAAGATCACTCAACACCAAGAACGAGTGAAAAAGATTTTTGACAAGAAGGCTCGTCAGAGAGACTTCGAAGACTTCGAAGTTGGAGATCAAGTCCTTTTGTGGGACAAAAGGCATGAACCCAAAGGAATGGTAAATTTGGTTCCTTGTGGTTAGGGCCATTTCAGATTCATGAATCCGCAGGAGAGAACACATATATTCTCTCGCATCAGGATGGAAGGCTCCTCCCGCTTCCTTATAGTGGGCAATATCTCAAACACTTCAACCCTCTAGGGGAGGAGTGATACTTTGTAAACTTTTGTAAATACTTTTTTATGCTTTATCATTATGTTGTATTGTGTTTCCCCGTTTCGTGATGTTTTCTCATGTTTTAGGTGATTTAGGTAGTCTTGTTTTGGGTGATTTTTAGGTTAGGTGATTAGGGAAAAGTCTTGACTCCGATGCCCAAATCATAAGTCTTTGGTATACATAATACAGAGATTCTAGGGTTCTCCTATGCTGTAAGTATTCGACATGGTCACCAGACAGAGCCTAATGTTGTACCCAAACCAATTTTTGCTTCATTAAGGCATTTTGCTTAAAAGAGTCTAAACCTTGCTAAAATGATGTCAAAATACAATTTTTGGGCAAGTCAAGTATGGACTTTGGTCAATGTCATGTCAGTCATCAGCAACAATTGGTCAGTACCTGGAGGTCAAAACTTGAACTTGGGACTCAAAGCAAGACATGTGATGATGGAGAAGCCCTTCACGACGAGATTATACTCCTACAAGGTCAATTCAATGGCCAGAAAAGTGTTTATGGAGGATGAAACAGATGAAGACATTTTGCAGAAAGGAGATCTGCACCCCTATAGCCCAAGGGCGCCCTTATTTTTGAAGGCCCAGATCTTGTTGCAGGTGCTTGCAAATACATTCAATCTCTTCAGAATTAGTCCAGCTTTCCGACGAGCTATCAAGTGAGGTCACCCGAAGTGCAGATCTCCAGCAATTGAGGTTAGATGCTAAAGGTACGAGGAGGTTGCATGTCATAGAGGCTGTCAAGTTTTCAATTTCTGCGCCCCTGTGGGGCACCCTTGAATTTGATCCCTTAGATGATTAAATTTGCAAATGTTTTCTCCTTGAGATCTTTTCTAATCTAGTCTATCTCTGCAACACATTAGTTTGCGAGATGATCCTGTAGACGGCCATGTTAATAAATAATTATATTGTAATCGATCGTACTAATTAAATAAATGTTGTAGTCGGTTGTACTAGGAATAGATAATAATAGTTTAAATAATACATGCACAGTTTCAAGTAAAAGTTGGATTAGTTGTCTGGCAGGTAGTTAGGAGGAGTTGCCGACGATTGGTATCCCAACCAACCTCGGCCATCTATATATGTATCTTGTCATTTGTAGTCGGACGATCAATTGCTATGTATTGTTGAGATACTTCATGAAATCAATCAATCCATTGTGATGTGCAATTACTCTTACGATTGTTCTGTGATTCAAATGTGATTCATATTCTAGTACGTGCAGTATGTTTGTGAATTATTCGCATTTACTCCCGTAGTACATTGAACACTACCTAGTGAGTAAACATTTGGTGCCGTTGCCTAAGCGGACTAGGGAATCACTCGTCATGGCAACGTAATGGGTCTCTCGGCAGATGAACCCATGAATAGCAATGAGGAAAGGGAAGACCTATTGACTGAAGATTTTATAAATCTGTGGAAGATATCATTATGAGATCACGTACGTAGGGAATCCCGCAGATAGGAGATCCCTGAGGAAGTTATCTGGGATAAGTTGGAAGTGTACGACGAGGTGAATCAGCTCCTGAATCGTATGTCCAGATTGCTGGCCCGTCATTTCATTATTCTGCAAGACTTGTGAGAAGAAGAGGATCGGGAACACCGAAGGCAACAAATACTGCAGTGCTACGAAGAGAAACCAAACGAGAAGAAGAGGAACGCGACACTAGCCGGAGACATACATCCGGTAGTCAACAATGATTGCCTGAATAAATTTTTATGCCTGTATGGCCGAACAAAGACAAGAATGGGCACGCAACTCAGGAGGAGAAGGTTCGGCAATCACTCAGGCTGCAAGAACAAGAAAACTGGCGAAGAAGATTGAAGCAAGTTGGTAAGGAATTTGATGAGGATCTAATTGAAATAAACCAAAGTATTAAAAGAACACATGAGAATCTGACACGAATAGACACATCCATTGAAAGAGCACATCAAAGTCTGGTGGAAGGGAGGGACGAAGGACCCTTCGGCACCCTGTATGTAGGAAGGTATGATCCTTATGAGAACAAAGATGAATTAACTAGTAGCATCAGATGTTTTCGGGAGTTGTCCTTATTGGACGATGACGAACGATTGACGAGTGGAAGATCTGAGCCCAGTACCCCAAGGCGGAGAGAGTACCGAAGGGAAACCCAGGAGACTCAAGGTGTCGAGGACGTCGAAGGAAGATGTGGGAGTGACTCATACATGGCCGAGAGTGCAAGTGACGCACCGGAACATAGTGGGGAAACTAGTCTAATCGGGTCCAATACACAAGGAGGGCAGGGGGGAAAGATGGTGACTCCTAAGCGGCAGAAGTTGCTAAAGTTTACGGTGAATGGCTCAGAAGATCCAGTACGACATTGTAAAACATGTGAAACTATCTCGATAGAAAATGGACAAGATGATCCGGATCAGTCGCTGAAAGCATTTCCGGCGACACTCAAAGATAGTGCCATTGACTGGTACACTGAATTAGAGAAAGCACACAAAGCTACATGGAGATTATTGAAGCAAGCATTTCAAGAGGAGTTCAAACTCCTGCAGGATGATAGCGAGATTGTTGCTGAGATATACAATACCAAGCAAGGAAAGCACGAGAGTGTGCGGACCTATAACCGAAGACTCAAAGACTTGCTGGGGAAATTGGAGGCACAGCCGGCCGACGGGTTGAAGAAAAGATGGTTCATCGAGGGCTTGCTTCCATCATTAAGAAAGAAAATGAAAGTCGTACCTCCTTCATCGTACGCAGAAGCATACAATCGGGCAACGGACATAGAAAGTGAAAATAAAACATCTTCCCGAGAGAAAAAGAAGACGGACGACGAGGAGAGTCCGGACGACGGTGACGGTGAATCCAAGACTGTACAAGCACTCAAAAAAGATATGATGCAAATGATGAAAGAATTGAAGGCTGACAAAGAGAGTGCGAGGGAAGCCCGAGAACTGTGGTGTACAGAGTGCAATGGGGAAGGTCACATAAAAGCGAACTGTCCAAAGAAGATGTTTTGTGATATCTGCCAAGTTATGGGACATTCCATCAAGGAATGCCCATACAATTTGAGAGCAAGGGGTACGCAAGTACTCTTCACTCAAGGAGAGTCGTCAACATCGGCAAACACACCACCGAAGCCCCAGTACAATAGCAATGCATCCCCTGGAGGTTACCGAAGCAACAAAAGTCTGAGAAACATGATACAGTACGATGCAAAAGGAAGGCCCATGATCCAATGCAAGAAGTGCAACGAATGGGGCCACTTCGCCAGGGACTGCCAGAACAGTCAAGGTTCGGGAGGGAGATTGTGTAAGTGGTGTGGACCAGGCGATCATAAAGATAACGAATGCCCTAAGCAAAAGGGTATCCACATGCTGGAAGTAGAAGAACAAGAGGTACTGGCGATCACCAAAGCACAAGCAAAAAAGGCCATGTACCCAGATCCACGTACAGAGAAACAAAGGATGAAGGAAGCAAAAATTGAAGTGGAACTGGTGATGGCGAAGGAAAACAAAGTACCTCTGGAGAAGCCAGGAACCTCTCGGCGGTCGGAGGCGGAAACGAACATCATATGGCAGGTACTGCAGACCACCATATTGATCAAAGTAACTGACCTTCTCCAGACTATGCTGCAGTTGGGACTGGCGATCACAAACGTCGTTGGGGATGGCAAGCAACCGCGATTGGAGGAACGAAGGAAAGAATTGATACTAGAACCTCCACCGTACAGTGAAAAAACAATCGACCCAGTATTGCTCACAACGAACATCGGGAAGATGCCAGCGGTTGTGCATATGGAGATCAGAGGGAATATCTTGACAAATACTATTGTCGACGGAGGATCGGGAGTCAACGTACTACCCAAAGACACATGGAAGAGTCTTGGGAAGCCTACACTCTGGCCACCAACATTCCAACTGGTTGGCGCTGATCAACATGGTATCAAGCCGCTGGGAACGCTAATGGCGCAGGAGGTGACGATCGGGACAAAACAGTTTTTGCTAAATTTTGTCGTCATCCCATTATAGAGGAAAGTGTACGATTCACTACTTGGGAGAGGATGGCTGATAGCGGTGAAGGAAAATCATAATTGGAAGAGGAACACACTCTCAATCGAGAACAACAGGCGGAAGTACATCATCGACTTGAAGAACCAGGCCGTGAGTGAAGAATTGGCTTCCTCCGGATCTGAATCGGATGGAGGTGAATCAAATGTGGATGGAGGAAGAAAAGCTATGGAACTGAACACCGAAGGCGTACTTGAACTCGAGAGTTGTTCGGAGGACGAGACAAGCTCGCTGAATGGCTTATTTCATTGGCAGATGGAAGACTATGAAGTGTTCCACTAAGAGTGTAACATGCTACAAATCGGGGAAATCAAGGAGGAAGAGAAACAGGGAATGCCCAACCAGACACTTCCGACCGAGTATGAAGAGTACAAAGAGAAAGTATTGGATGATACACTAGCCGACAAGTTGGAATATGACAAAGTACGAGGTAGTCAGAGAAAGTCAGAAGAAAGGAAGAGAGAGGAGAAAGAAAATGAAAAGGAGATAGAGGAAAATAAAAAGGAGCAAAGTGGAGATAATGAAAAAATGGAGCAAAATAAAAAGAAAGAATTAAAAAAAATTAAAATTGAGAGAGAAACAATACAAAAAGGGAGGAATAAAAGAATTAGAAAGGCAGAAGTCTTAAATAAAGTCGAAAAAATCAAAGTGAAAACATTAAAAAATTAAAAGTGACCAAGGGAAGGAAATTTAAAGTAAAGAATATTAAAATATTAAAATGGAGGAAGGGCATACGACCTAAACCTATTGAGGATGCTCAATATAAGTCAAAAAGTGCACCATCATTCAGTACTCAAAACACATCGAAGAGGAATTGACAAAAGCAAAAGAGAATAAGTCTGAAAGCCGTATGAGTGAAGGTGGAAGCCGTACACAGTAAGAGGAAGAAGTTTGTATGTTGGGCACAAAGAGAGGCCGTACGGTGGGTAGGAAGAAGGCCGTACGTCTTGAAGGATGTACCACAAAGTTCCGTACGTATTTGCCACTTGAAGAAATCCGTATGCTTTGGAAAGAGGAAGTGTTGTGACCTTTTCACACATCGCCCCATTCAAGATGGGGACCCCTAATTTTTTTGCTCCATTCTGGTCTTTTGGCTTTGGTTTTTGTCTCTCTCTCTCTCTTTCTGTTTCTTTTCTGCTGTCTGCCTTCCGGACATGCTCGCCATTGAGTTTAAACATGAAATTGGCCAAGTCTGAAAATTAGGGTTTTGAACTTTTCAGCCAATTTGTGGTCAAACGGGGTGAATAAATTGAAATTTGAGGCTAACATTGGTGTTAGTATGTTTCCAGCAGGTTTTCACTGAAATTTCATCAGATTCTAAGTACTTACTATTTTTAGTAAGTGTGCAATTACAGGCAATCCTTCAGCATTTTTTTTGTGAATCCGACAGTCACGCTGCGTCTAGAGCACATCAAGCTACTCACAGGTTAAATTTGAGCTGAAACAGACAACTTACTATTTTTAGCAGTTCAGCTTCCGGAGCCAATTTCAGGGCCTAGATGCACAGTTTGTCAACGCATGTCTGCATTTTCCTTCTAGGTTTTCAGAGACCTTCGCGACAGTATAACATGCAAAATGAGATAACGACTTTCAGAATTCAGCCTTCTGGGGCTATTTTTAGGGTTTGCATGTCAGGGTTTTCTTTACATGTCTGCATATTCCTTATGGTTTTTTCAAGAGCTTCGCAGTGACGTGACATGCAAACAGAGATAATCACTCCTTCAACAACTTACTATTTTTAGCAGATACATTCCGGCGGCCGCTTCCCAGCACTTCAGAATCATGAGCTGATCGCGATGCAACAGAAACAAGGACAAACGGAGGTCATTTGATACGCATGCAATACCAATTAGGGTTTCCAGCTTCGGGACCCAAAAAGAGGCATAAAAAGTTAGAATTTTGAAAAACCGATGTATACCACCGCGATCAGCATCTCTCAAGCTATCTGCTGGTAAAATTTGAAGGCAAACGGGGCACTTACTATTTATAGTAAGTCATTCTGGAAACTGGCTAAAAATAGAAAGTCAGCAGCAGGCGCCGACGTCAACGGGCAGGTCACGTGGTGAGGAGCGCGTCATTCGAATTTCAAGTCAAACGGAGTTGTGGAAGTCTCAGAAGCAAGCAGTTACTATAAATAGTAAGCCACCTCCAGAAACATGCTATAAATAGCAGGTCAGCGCAAGGCATCAGCAGGTACAAGTCAAGCAAGTGATGAAGACCCTATGGCGCGAATTTCAGATCAAACGGAGTTGCAGAGGATGGAAAATCGGACACTTACTATTTTTAGCAGGCTGGTGCAGAAGAATTAGGGTTTCCTAAAATCAAGGGCATAACACGACAGCCATGCAAATGTAAAATCCAGCCACGATCACCACACTCCGAGCATTCAGCACATGAAATTTGGGCTTATTCTGAACATTTACTATTTTTAGCAGGTTGCTAAAAATAGCAGAGGCATACGGGTACCAGGCACCAGCAGCTCAATCATGTCACTAGGATCCAGACAAAGTTAAAATCAAGCCTTCGGGAATTGGGAATTAGCTTGAAGTGCAAAATTGACAAACTTTCTAAAAGTAGCAAATTAGGGTTAGCATGATCGAGTCACCCTAAATCAGGCAAAGAACATAAAATTCATTGAAATAGATAAATTTTCAAGTCCAGCCAGTGAAGAACGCCTTTAAAAGTTGAGGGTTGATGAAAATTTTCTAAATATCTTGAATACGCCCTCGAGGTTGAAGAGGAGGTCTTGAAAATTTCAAAGTCCTTCAAATTTGAAGCTCAGGACTCGAAATGCGCCCTTAAGGTTAAAGCTTGATGAAATTTTCTCTAAGTCATCAAAATTTGAAGCTCAAGCCTCAAAGTGCGCCTAAACTTGCATGTGGAGCTTCAAAATTGTCTAAGTATCAAAAATTGGAATTAGGGGGTCCTAAATGCGCCCTAGCTTGAGAGGTGGCTTGAAGATTTTCTAAGTACTCAAAAGTGGAAGCTCACATGCTAAAATGCGCCCTAGTTTGAAGAGGGAAGCTGGAAATGTTCCTAAGTGTTGATAAAATGGATGCTCACCCATGAAAATGCGCCCTTGAGGAAAGAATGAGGGTGAAAATCTTCTAAGTGTTAGAAACTTGAAGTTGCCTACTCAAAATGCGCCCTTGGGAGAAGATTGAAGCTCTAAAAATTCTAAGTCTCGAAAATTGGAAGCTTGACCCCCCAAAAGCGCCCAAGGAGAAGATGACATTGGAAATTTGTCTAAGTCCTCAAAACTTGAAGCTCAAGCCCCTAAATGCGCCTTCACTTGGAGATGGATGAGAAACTTTGCTAGAATTAGCTGAAACTTGAAATTTGTTAAGTATTTCTTCTTACCCTCTACAGATAAAGTTGTATGAACAGCCTATGTACACTCATATTGAGTGCTCTTCAAATTAGGAGGGGAAGCTCCCTCGTTGTGCTTTGACAAAAATACTTGCAAAGGGAAATAAGCTAAACTATGTCCTGTCTTTTTGTTTCAGCTGTAGAGGCACAAGGGTTTCTTGAAAGAACTTATACGTTGCAGCTGAGTATTTTCTGGTTTTGCAGATCCACTAACTACAACTAAACTTAATCTATCCAATCTCCTCGGGAAAACAGAGCATGAGGAAACGGAGCAAGGTTTGACTATCTGACGATAAACGAATTCAGATTCTCTACTTGAAGGCAAGGTGGCGCGACTATTATCTCAACATGAATAAGTTTATTGGGCACAAAACAGATTTAAGAATTTACCATGACAATCTTATGAAACCCTATGTGGCATAACACTTGATCAAAATAGTAAAGACTTCACAAAACAGATTTATCATCACAATCTCACGAAACCCTATGTGGCATAACACCAGTTATAATAATAAAGATTCACAAAACAGATTTATCACACGTAATTTCCGAAACCCTATGGCATAACGATTGATCACAATGGTAAAAAGATTCACAAAACAAATTTATCATCACAATCTCTTGAAACCCTATGTCATAACAATTGATTACCAATGGTAAAAGATGTTCCAAAACAGATTTATCATAAACTATGGAAAGAATCCACCATTACAATCTCTTGAAACCCTATGTGGCATAACAATTAATCATAATATCGAAGACACATGAACAAATACCAAAGAGAGCAATATTGAGGGCAAGGTAGTACATATATTTC
>VDFB02224381.1:0-11702 GCA_007258455.2 Sequoia sempervirens
CTAATTGATCATAATAAAAAAACTTCTAATTTTGAAAATAATATAACATAGAACCAAATAGCAGTGAAAATCCCAAACAAAGATTGTCAAGAGTGTATCTCATTTAGTTTTTTTTTAATCTTTCTCTTTATGTCTACAATTTCTTGAAGTTTTTTTGATCATCCAAATAATTTAGCGTTGATGGATATGTAACACATTTAGTTCATTCATGCCCTAGTTCATCATATTTGGCAGAGAGCATGCCCATCTAGAGATGACCTTAGAATTTGGTTGACTTATCTAGAGATAGTGATGTCAACAAAAATTTAAATGAGACAAGAAGATTTGGAAGCTAAGGGTATACACATCAATGTCTAAGTTAAACAATTAATACCCTAGATAAACATCAGTTCACATAGTGATGAGTCTGTAGTACGTAGTTGTGATTCTAGATAGTAGGTGAGCCAAATTTGGTTCATGGTGATTGGTTGAAACCTGGTGCAATACTAATTGATCTTGGATTAAATGCAGTAGAGGTATGACACCTTCTAACTGCCTTTTTCAAAAAAAAATTGTAAGTAAAATATGGCTAATATATAGCAAATTAAGACGGTATTGGCATGGTGTGTTGGTTTATAGGTGGCATTGTTGTTCTTTCCATAAAGGTTCAAACCCCATTGGGGTGGTATTGTTGAATGGTTGTATCCAGTTCATAGCTCCGGTCAAAAGCGTTTACCCCTTGAATAAAAATATATATATATAGCAAATTAAAACTATTGCTTCTACTTTTGTATGATCCTAGTGCTAAAAGAGAATACCAATTAGTTGGTCATATTTCCTATGAAGAGGATTCAAGAATAACTTCATCAATTAATCCTCTACCTTGTGGTCTTGGTCTAATGAATATTGCTATGCTTTTCTCCACTACTCTACAATCAACAAAATGAGCATATGGGTTCAATTGAGATTTCTGATGTTTGATCCAGGCCTTTTGCAATACACAACAAATACAAACAAAACTATTCTAAAACTTAATGGCAGGAACTCTGTTGCTCTGTAGCTCTTGTTATATTATAACATTCATAACTTAAACCTTTTTATACACAATTTCAAGTTAACTATAAATTGTATAGAGTTTAGATTTGCTATATCTCTCATATATCAACATAGGTAAATTTGAAAATATTTTAAATTATATAATTAAAAAAAAAAATTGAATGAATTTATAGAAGATTATTTTTATTAAAGTGATAGAATCTAATCCCAATACTAACATTGGTGTATAAGTCTAGCCATAGCCCAACCCTAAAACTAGCGGTAATTGGCTTCAAACCCTAACTCTAATTTTATATCCAACCCTAAACATAACTATGATTCTAAAACTAACATTAATGAAACCCTAATTGGACCATAGCACAACCTAATACTAACCCTTGCCCCAATTGAACCTAACACTAACCCTAAGCTCTATCATAGAACCTTAATCTTTACCCCAACCCCAACCCTAATCCTAATAGAATCCTATACCTAATTTTAATTAAAGTCTAACCCTATTTGAACCTTAAACTTAATTGAACTCATGTTTAGGGTTAGGGTTCAATTAAGGTTAGGGTTGAATTATAGTTATGATTAGGGTCAAAATTCAAATAGGATTATGGTTGGAGTTTAATTAAGGTTGCTATTCACTTAGGGTTAAGGTTCAATTAGTATTCAATTTGGGTTAGGGATCAATTAGGGTTATAATTCAATAAGGGTTTAATTAAGGTCAAGATTAAGGTTAGTCTTAAATTAGGGCTAGGATTGGAGTTAGGGTTCAATTAAGGTAGGGTTATTGTCTATTTTAGGGTTAGGGTTCAATTAGAGTTCTCTAGGGTTTTGATATAATTAGGGTTAGGTTTCACAGTTCAATTAGTGTTAGAGTTAGGGGTTATATATCTGAGTTCAATGAGGTTAGGTTCAAAGGTTTAGTGTAGTGTTAGAGTTAGGGTTGCAATAATAAAATTTTCCACATAATGATATGGAAAGGCATTCAATTGGATTCATATACAAATGCATAAATAAAATTGGTAATTAAGGGGTGATTCTCTAGAACTAAAGTTATAACAACAAATACAATCCTTAAGCAATCATTTGCTCTTACTTGTTAGGAGGTTGGGATAAGAATTTAATGGGTCAAGCGAGACTTAGGAAATAAAACCACCAAAATAAAGCATTAAAAATCAAAGTTGGTTTAATTTTTAATCCGATGGCCGTAAGCCTAAGCCATTAACTCAGTGGTCATGTCAGCATTAAGCAGCCAAATCCTTTCATTAAATACTAAATGTACAATGTGTAGGTTTTCCAGATTCGAAGATATGGGAGAAGATCTCGATCGTACTCAACCAACTTGCAGACCTAAGGTGTCGCCCTGTTATTTGGCGCGAGGTCAGCAAAAGGCACATGTGTGTCCTGTATGGAATGTGGGGCCCAATCTCCACTATTGACCTCATAACCCGTGGTTTTAGATCGACAATGGAGATCAAAAGCTAATGTAAATCTCTGTTGTTCCCTGCTAGCTGGCAAGAGGAAGATGAAGGTTGGTGAAGCATTAATGAATTATTCCTTGCTTGTGTAGACACATCGATCTCAATCTATGTGAAGATGTTGTTGTTGGCAATCATGAAGGGTGATCTTTGGATTCTCATGTAGCTCTAGTTAAACGGTGACAGTACATACACCGCCAAATTGCCATGTTTTCACATGCATTTTTACTAAGCATTGATGAAGGTTGCCATTACCTCACACAATAAATAGAAGAGGAATTTACTACTAATAGTGTCATTCTTGTAGCAGTTAGAGCACTTTGTGGGTTGAGTTTAATCAAGTTTGAGTGCTTGTCTGAGAAGATAAAATGAGTAAGTCAGTAAGGAGGTATGTTTGTTTGAGCTCACAAAAGCTCGGTCCTACTATTCAAGAAGGTACTTTGGTTGACAAGTCTAGGCTTGTTCCCACTAGATGCAGTAGAAGGTTGCAATTCTAGGATGTTGCTGCTCAACTGGTAGATGAAAAAGGCAAGCAGTCGGCGGTGTGCTCCATTACTAGTGTTGGTAGGAAAATAAGGTATGGGTGGCATGGCTCTTGTGGATGCCAACACTCGCCCATTGACCTTACAAGAAACACTTTTGATGATGTAACCAAGACCAACTCGGACTACTGTCGGTATTTACCTCTCTTCAATCGCAGTCTATTCTTTGATGACGAAGAGATAGATGTGGTGCCATTGGTTGTTAAAACTCCAAGAGGACCGACTCGAACCGTATTGGGAAAGGACAAGAAAGAAGATGAGGCTGAGAGTCTACCGTATTGGGAAACAACTAGAAGTGGGCATGTATACCAGGGTCAGAGTGTTGGTAAGGGAATAGTGGCGGGTAAATAAGAAGTTGTTGTGGTGCCTTCGTGGCAATTTGGTTTCCTAGCATCTTTGTGTGGATAGCGACAAGGGGATTTTGATGACAATTTGTGTTCCCTTTTCTTTTAGGTTTCCCCAGTTCGTGCGCCAGGATTTTGATGACAATTTGTGTTCCCTTTTCTTTTAGCTTTCCCCAGTTTGTGCACCACTATGTTTTGCAGATTCAACATGTGGGAAGTTTTGAAATGAAATTCAAATGCAATGGAGATTTTGTTCAAATTAAAATCCCAAGCGGACCGACTCGAACCGTATTGGGAAAGGACAAGAAAGAAGACAAGGCTGAGAGTCTACCGTATTTGGCAACAACTAGAAGCAGGCATGTATACCAAGGTCTGAGTGTTGGTAAGGGCAGGGTGGAGGGTAAATAAGAAGTTGTTGTGGTGCCTTCGTGGCAATTTGGTTGCCTATTTTTTTTGCATGGATAGCGACAAGGGGATTTTGATGACAATTTGTGTTCCCCTATTATTTTACGTTACCCCAGTCCATGCACTATAAAAGTTTTGCAGATTCAACGTGTGGGAAGTTTTGAAATGAAATTCAAATGCAATGGAGATTTTGTTCAAATGAGAATTTGTGGTGAAATTACATTTGAGCCTGAAGCTTGTTGCTCCCTTGTCATATAAAAGGGAATTCAAGGCTCATTTGTAGGGAGAGAACTGATGAAAGCTCTAGCTAGGTTTTGAGTTGAATATATGGGTAGAAAGATATCTATCCTTTGATGAGGAAGTGATATCTGTGGTGCCATTGGTTATTAAAACCCCAAGCAAACAGAATAGAATAGACAGACTATTTTGAGTTTGGTTGACCTTCGCAAATTCCTCCTTAAATTGTATGTAGATATGACTTATAGCATGAATAAGCATTATAATTCTAATATATTTTCTCTCATATGGATTTAGTGAATTTTGAATGAAATGTTAATGAAGTTGTCATTCTTCTTTTGAGAATTTGTTCAATTGTCTATGTTTTCTTTGATTCAAGAAAATCAATTAAATGCTTAAATGGAGTCATAAGTTTACAATTATTTACAAAGGATTTGATAAGTAGTAATATATCAGAGAATTGAGCTCCATAATGCAAGGTATTATATGAGGGTCGGGCTTAACCGGCACACTCTAAGGGTACACTCCCTTAGATGTTCGGCACCATGTGGGGCCCTCTTAACACATTTTCTCGGTCATTGGACTGGGGGATTTAATCTTAATCCCACATTCATTTCATTACATGAATTGTGGTGAGTGTTCCTTTTATATTACAAAGTATCGGTTCATTTTCTTTGTTAGGAAATAGAAAAGATTTATCTTTCTTATAACTTTAATAATAACTTTTTTAAAAATATTATATCTTATTTATAATATTTATTAATGTTAATTATATTTAATTGTTTATTTTAATGAAAAAATGTTTATTATGTTTTTGTTTAAAATAATATTATTTTTTATATTAGATGATTGATATTTAAATTAAATGAATTAAATGTGATGTTTTTTGAGATGTAGATGTTGATTATTTGAAGTGTTAAAAGAGGTTTTGGACTTGATTTTATAAATTCTTTTAAATATGTGAATTAAGTGTTCTTTTCTTTGGTTCAAATATGTGTACAAAATAAAACTAGTCTACAAGCTTCAATCTATAATTCCAATAATCAACTAATAAAAAATTAATTTTTGAAATTAATTTTTATCTTTTAACATTTACACTTTATTATGGATTGACAATGTTTATGAACATCATTTTTTTTTAAAGCAAAGGTGGTAAGCCTATATATTTATATATTAATATAATAAGAGTGAATATACATAGTATTACAAAATCTAATAAATTGTGAGGCTTGTGTTATCTTCATTTAGATCCCTAGATGGTCAATAAATGTCTCAAAGTATTGCTTTGGTTCATATCCATGTCTAAGAAACCGAACTAGTGTGCAAATATAAATCTATACCATAAGAATCAACTAGCAAATAATTGATGTTTAGAATTGAGTTGTGTTGATCTTCTAATATTTGAACCTCAATATAGATAGAAAGTGTTTAGTAACATTTTTAGGGAATGTGCTAAATTGTGAGGATTCTATTCTCCTCAGTTAGAGCCCTAACCAAACCAATTCCATGACATAGGAATAATGATTAGAGACATGATGATATATGTTATGAGAAAATGTTATTACATTTCTCTCAATGAAAATGCTATTTTGATAAATCCTCATTATCCTAATAATCTTTGATCATTTTAAATGCTTAAATGATTTTTTTTAAGTAAAATACAACATGCAAATCAAGATAAACATGCATTAGGTAAGCTCACAATGATTAGTGGGAGGGTGATGTCAAGATTTAAATTGAATTTAAATTTTAAATGTGTAGGGTTCATAATTACTACGTCAAGTTTGCACTAGTAGATCTTATGCAAGGTAGGGTAATGTCATGAGATTAATTCACACAAGAATATCCCACTTGTAGACTTGTTATTGAACAAAGGACAATCTATTCAAAGTTTACCAAAAATAGTAATGAAAAAGGGCATGAATATATATTTTTTCTCTAATATTGATGTGCATGTGAACTTCTATTATGGTGTATGTTAAAGTAAACAAGATATAAATGAGGAAACTATTTAAGTAATTTTAAATACTAAAAGATATAGATTTACTTAAAATATATATAGTTTACAATTATATTCTCCTTCAATGGTAACTCCACCAAAAGTGCAAAATTTAAAAATATGTAATGAATAACATATATCAAACATTTTAAAATAAATGTGGGAATTTTTTCTATTTACTGGTTATTGTATTTGTATCAATTTATATATATATATATATATATATATATATATTATTACTAAATTCTAGATAGATTCTTATTTTCCTATTTGGAATCATTATTTAGTTCCTTTTTTTCCCTCAATTTCCTTATATAATATTACACCTCTTTCAATGCAAAAGTCCATATCAATCACTTGCTCAACACAGATTTCCTTAGAGTTTTTCCAAATGACTTATATTTGTTAAACCTTTCAATGCACAATTATCAATACATAATATCTCTAAATCATCAAAAACCAAAGGAGTCCATCAATGTAATGTTAAAATATTTAAATTATTTTTAATATAAGAAGTTAATATTTGCTAAAAATTTTAATTGATAGGATCTTGCTAAAAAATTCTCTGCTATCAATTGAAAAATAGGATTGCAATGTTACCAACTCAAGGTTCCTATTCCAGGTTGTGCAAAAAAAAGAGCCTTTGATGGAAGGAGATCAAAGAATTGCTTCAATAAGATTTTATCTCCATCTAATCTCAATTGCATGAGTCCTTGAATGAGGAGTTGGTGAGATTCAAGCATAATTTGAGAATATTGTAAATTAAGAAGATTCATGGTTTAAAAGTTAGGGCTAAAATAAATTGGCTAAAAAATGGAGATAAAGGCTTTGATTTCTTCTTTAATTATATAAAGGAGAAAAATGCTAGGGAAGAGATTGGATCAATCTAGGTGAATAATCAACATATAACTGGTCTTTCTTTGGTTATAAATGAATTTTGATCTTTCTATTAAAATATTTTCTTTGTTGAAGATAGCAATGTGGACTATAAAGATCCCAAGATCGTTATTGCACAAGTCATCCCTAGGAAAATCAAAGAGGAAGACAATGATTGGCCTACTAGAGATATCTCTAAGGATGAGATTATGCAAGGATATTAGAATATATAAAAAGGATAAATCTCCAAGTATAGATGGAGCTTGCTACAATTTTATAAAAAATTAACTAGAAGAATAGGGTTGGGTTAAAGGTTCAATCGAGGATAAATTAGTGTTAGGGTTGGGGTTAAGGTTCAATTAGGATAAGAATTAGTGTTAGGGTTAGGATTAGAGTTCAACTACAGTTCAGAAGTTAGGGTTATGGTACAATTAGGACTCTTGTTCAATAAGTGTTCCCTTAGGGTTATGATTAGAGTTATGAATCTACAATTAGGTTTCAATTAATGTTCACTTAGGTTTCTTTCTTGGGAGAAGTTTATTGTATGGTACATGTGTATTTTATAAAATTAATATGTCAAGAATTAGTTGTAGATAATACTACATGTGATTTTTCATATGGTATTAAATTGAAGATTAAAATTGATAATAGATTTCCTTCCTTCTTTTGCATTGTAAGCTACCATAATATATGGCCTTCAAATCCTACTCATATTTTGAGCTTTTCTAAACTATACAACACGACATCCAACAAATAAATTTGTTATGCATTTTTTCCAAGCACAAATCCTTAGAATTCTTAATGTGTTACTTAGGTTAATTATTTATTGCAATAAATAAATACACACTAATATATATTATGGATTTGAGGGAAAATATTAAAATATATATATATATATATATATAGAAAAATTTAAATGCAAAGGGATTCAAGTACATACCTTTGCTTTTGTTAATGTTGATGAAGATACAAATGTTGATGGGGTACTTGAGATTTGATGACATGATGTTTCCTAAAAGCTGGAATATCTTTGCTCTATGTGGCACTTGAAATTTTCTACAAAACTATAACTAACTCTAAGTAAAATTTGTGACTTTGGACCTATTTTGCATCAATAAATATGAACTTTGACACATGCCTCTAATCTAGCATACAATATATACTTAAATTCTCAAAATAGTTGGGAGTAGTGTTGAGATTGGTGGATCTTTGGGAAGGTCCAATGCTTCACCTTTGTATCTCTCCCTATAGATAGAGGTAGAGATGAATATAGAATAAGAGAGGCAAAGGGATAAAAATAGATAGAGATATAGAGAGAGATAGATGGAGAAATAAATATATAGAGAGATAGGGAGATAGAGGGGGGATATATATATAGAGAGAGAGATATATGGAAAGATAGTCTAGCAGGATATATATAGAGAGAGAGGGAGAGAGAGAGATAAGTAGAAGATATTAATATTTTATTTTTTTTGAAAAATATGTAATTTTTAAGCCATTTTTTCCTATATATTTAGTATTAAGGTTACACATCTTTTAACAATTCAATATATAATACAAAATAAAATATAGTTAATAATTTAATTAAACTATAATGCATGTAATTAATAATATATGTAAAAACCACCCATCTTTATCAAGATGCCTATTGACTTGAAAAAATGCTTACATTTTCATGAATATGAATTTGGAAAGCAATCAATTTGATTCATTATTGTTTTGTGTCATTCTTTATCTGAATTCCCATATATAAGGGTACACATTCGAAATTTGAAATCATGGCTTAGTGATAACAACAATCAACCAAGAACAATAAATTTAAAAGCAAAAATGTTCATCAAATAATTTAAGATTTAGTATTGGCGGTATCGAAGTATATCATGACAAAATGGCATTAACTAGCAGGTATATTTGTTGGAATAGGACCTTTTGTATAATGTGTGAAAACTTAACATCATCTTGTTTTTCATGCTTCAAAATGGCAATTCTTTGTTTATTTGCAGTAATTTCTTTTGCCACTTCTTCAAAAGTTGTAATCCAAGTGAATGAAGTATGGTCTTCCACTTTGCATTGAAGTATATATTTATAATCACATTTAGGGAAAGTTTTATCACATCTTCCACAATACCACTGACCATTTTTATTAGTGTTTACCTTCTTTTTTTAGTGCCTATCTCCAATTTTCAAGGGGCATGTTGTATAACAAAAAATTTATACCTTATTGAAAGATAAGGTAGCTTTTATCACTATCCAATAAGGTTTACCAGAGTTGGCAAGGTCTTGATCACATGTTGTGAGATACTAGGGTTAGGAACAAATAGGGTTAGGGTTGGGGTTCTACTCCAGGCTAGAGTTTAATTAGGGTTAGGGTTCAATTAGGGTTAGGAGCTAAGGTTATGGTTTTAAGGCTCATCGAGGGGTTAAGGTTAGAAGTAGGATAAGTGTTCACTTAGGGTTATTGTTAGGCTTAAGATTGAGCTTAAGATTTACTTATAGTATTTTGGATAATAGAAACAATTTTGATTGATTTAATATTTTCTAAATTCATTATTGAATTTAAATCTTATAATTTATTCTCTAAATTCATTTTAGAAACAATGTATGAGAATTTATTCTATTGATTTTGAGGGTGAAAGTGTGGCTACATATATAGAGTTTCTATACATAGTATTTGTAGGAGAATGGTATCTCTATTTTGAATTATTCTAAACATTGTTTCTATGTAGAAGTTTTTAAATTTATTTTGTTGTTATACTCTATAATTGGTAGTTTATATATTGTACTTTCTCTATACATGATATTTAGCAAGATTGGGGACACTAATAGAACCTTCACTTATTTTTTAAAAAAGACTAAGAAATGTATGAAAATTTGACAACATGAAAACCATGAAAATAAAAGTGAAAATAAAAATTTAACATAGTAAAAATGGCCAATCATGTGCCAAAAATGAAAAGAACCATTTTTTGTTACTCTAATATTTCAAACACCTACTAAATTACCAAGTGCATTTTATAAATGTATCATGCAATTGGAGCACAATATTGGGAATCAATGTGAATGATTCTCATCAAGAAATTAGACAAGCTTTGAGATTGAAGGACCCAAGCTCTTTGTAGGTTTTCAATAAAGATTTAATTAGCCACTAATAGGAACAATAAGAAAATAGATAAATGTGAAAATAAATCCTAATCTCTAAGAGTGTTGTGCTAAAAATTACATACACATCTCATAAATTTCAATAGAGACATGAGACACATTTATAGAAATAAAGGAAAGAAATAGCTATTTAGATAGTTATTAATCTACAAAAGATTAGGACCTAGGTACTTCAAGAGATTAATAAAAATAAGTTTTTATTTATAATTTTTAAATAAGATAATTTTGAAATTATCATAGATGTAAAGTAAAGATAAAATATTTTTCAACAAAACAAATAAAAATGACAAACAAATAATGTGATTAATCAAGAATAACATGATATTGCAAAAAATATAATAAATAAAAGAATATGCATAATTGTACATAAGCCATCAAAAGTCTAAATATACCTATCTTTATCAAAAAATAAAAATCTTTAAAATGACAAAATTATTAAAACTTATTAAGCTCGACGGCAGCGCGAATTTCATCCTTCTAAAAAATAAAATATTCATTAAAGGGAAAGGGGACATTACTAGGCAGATAGAAAATTTCCTCGGGCCCCACCTTGTACAGTCCATGTGGCAGCCGCCCGTGATTTCGCAATCATCCAAAGCACCATCGCAGGATGGCGGGGAACGGCTAAGATCAAAGGACAGTTGATAAACAGTCGCACAAATTTGATCCCCATATGGGACACATGTCGCCCGCCCGCGATATCACCATCCTACAATTCCTGATCACGGGATGGCAGGAAACCGTTGATCTTGAAGGCATTTTGATCGACGGCAGCGTGAATTTCATCCTTCTGAAAAATAAAACATTCATTAAAGGGAAAGGGGACATTACTAGGCGGATGGAAAATTTCCTCGGGCCCCTGTATAGTCCGCGTGGCAGCGCTGGTGATTTTCGCAATCAACCAAAGCACCATCAGCGGGATGGTGGGGAACGACTCAGATCAAAGGACAGTTGATTAACAGTCATGCATATTTGATCCACAAATGGGACATGTGTCACCCGCCCACGATATCGCCATCCTACAATTTTGGATCACAGGATGGCAGGCAACCGTTGATCTTGAAGGCATTTTGATCGATGGCAGCGCGAATTTCATCCTTCTAAAAATAAAACATTCATTAAAAGGGTAAAAGGGGACATTACTAAGCGGAGATGGAAAGAAACAATGACATAAGTTTTTTTAAAAGCGTTCAGCATAGGGCCAACCAGGACTTAGGAAAATAAAACCTACGGGGGAAATAAAATATTAAGACCAAAAGGACTAGGCCTAGATGGAACGATACGCATAAGATGTTTTTAAAACCCTTCAAAAAGGTAATAGTGAAATAGATCCTGACCAAGGCATTATGTAAACACAAGGGTTTAAGATGAAGACAAAGCTAAAACCCCAGCCCTAAGAAATTTTCCAACACCATGAAAGCCCAGTGACATAAGGTAGGGCATGAGTGAAACATTAGGAACAAAATTTGAAGTTCCATCGGTACAAGCATTGGATAATTTTATATTAATACTTTGTCCTATTACAAATATAAAAGGTGAGCACAATAAATAACATGTATTTTTCCCATTAAATGTGAAGGATTTTAAAAAAGTTATAGTGTTCAACTATTGGTCCATTTTTTGTGTTCAACTATTAGTC
>VDFB02224382.1:0-14105 GCA_007258455.2 Sequoia sempervirens
TAAATCTTCCCAATTTTGTTCTAGGTTCTATATAAAAGAAAATTAAAATACTTTGTAAAAGGTATGCAAGAAATCTATTTGAAAAGTTCTTAAATTTATGAAGTTGTCATTCAACATGCACAACAAACAAAATAGATGTGATTTTTTTTCTATATGGGAAGCTACTACAAAAACCACTTGTTCCATATATCTATAAAATCAATAACATGAGCCTGTACTTGATTTTAGCTCATAGAAATCGATTCTTGCTTCTAATTCTCTAGAAAAATCTGACCAAGAGGCTTTTATCCTACCTTTCCATGCAAAAAAATAGTTTTGCATTTTATTTGATTTCCACATACATAAGAAACTGTATCACATAAATGTATTTCTCTTCATCTAAATTATTTCTTCAACAAAAGACATTAGACTTCTAAAAGGTTGTAAGCATCCTTTCTCTCTCATTCTATAGAATGGCATTACATGCTTTATTTTGCATTTTTTTAAGTTATAAATCTAGACCAAATAGATACATGTTTTTGTATTTGCTTGATGTAATCCAATAGTTTATTTTTTCAATATAATCAAGAACTATTAAATTTTGTACTACCCATTTTGATGTAATCATACTATATCATATTTGCGAATACAAAACATAGTGATGATTAACAACCTTACTCATTGTCAACAACAATTATTAGTTCAAATATTCATTTTTAGGTTTTTTTTTATCACAATATCTTGATTTTCTTAAATATAGTCACTTCAACACACCATTGACACACAAAATAATGGTTTCAACATTTTAGAGTAGTTATTTGATTTGACACCTTCTTTTATATAGTATATGTCAAGCATTCAAAATATATCAAATCTCTTGCAAATCTTGTTTGCATTGACAACTACCTCTATACATAGTACCTTGCACAACTTTTGATATCAAATTATCTACACAACAACTTGAATGCTCTTCATGCGACTTGATTTTTCATAGATTTTCAAATATATAAAATAAATCGTAACATAAGTTTTTTCTTAATAAAATTCCTCTAGAATGCTTTTAAGAAGAGAGAATTTAGATTTGTCCTCTTGTACATATATTTGTAATAAATTAAATCATCTTAAACACACACTTATAACACCGCTAAGACCAAAATAGGAAGATAGTAATTACAACTGTACAAATACCAATGGAAACTCCACAAAAATCTATTTCGAATCTTTTCCCTGTACAACTTTGATCCCCATGCTATCATCTTGGAATAGTTAATTACTATTGTATTAAAAACAATAAATAGATCTACTCTATTGTAACAAACTATGCACATATCAACACCTTCTATATTAATTCTTTATGGACTATATTTAATAAAAAACTAAATTTAACACAACTTAAATAGTTATTAAACCTATGTGTACCCGCTTTGTCATCAAACAAACAATTTATTTAGATCTTTGACCATTCTAGACTTACCCAAATTAAGATCTATAAAAGTTCTTGCAATTTGTTGCTTTGTGACACAAGGTAAACAATTTACTACATACAACTCCTATACAATAAATAATCATGTTGCTTAAGCCATTTTAAAAATGACTATGTTGCTTATATTAATTTAACAAGAATCAATAATATGCTTCAATGATTACAAAATAATAATAAATGTCTTACATGTCATTATAGTAATATATTAATATTTTGTTATAATCATAATAAATATGTAACTATATTCATAATCATGTAGTTTTTCCTCTATCTTATTACATTGCATTTAACTATCTCATCATTTCAACAATTTTTTAAAAGCTTTCACAATACAACCATCTACACTTTTCATCCAATCGCGCAAAGTAAAAACAATAGCTAAATTGACCATGTTCCCAAAGTGCATTTTACTATAAGTAGATATTTTAACAAATAATGCATAAAAATAGACTATAGATACCTATGCATTTCTTTACCTATCCCAAAAAAAACAAAGGAAAATAGAATCATATTAATTAATGAAAACTTATTATAATGCATAGACTCTGACATATAAATATAATAAATAACAATAATAATCCATGATATTAAATTACCATGCCATTGGATACTTTTTATAATAATATATTACATCAAAGACATTATTTATTTAGATCTTCCATTTTTCTATACTCATTAAAACTAAGATCTATATTTTTTTTTGCAATTTGCTGGTCTGCAACGCAAGGTAAATAGTTTATTGCATACAATTCCTACACAGTTCTAGTTATCCTTGAGGGTACATAACACTTACCTATGCTAGCTTGCAAGTATTTGTTGTTCAATATCATAAATAATTTTTTACTAGTTTGACCTCACTAGCTTCACTCTTCCAAGCAACTAAAGTTTATGTACATTTAGATCACAATACAATCAACAAAAAAATATGTTCTAGAATCATTTTGAATTAATATCCACACATTAATAATTGTTCCATTGCATATTCTTCGCTAATATTGAACATAGATTGTAAATATAAATTTTTAATTAATATCTACACATTAATAATTGTTCCATTGCATATTCATCACTAACACTTTGCTATTGCTATATCAATAGCTATCGTGACACTTGTTTTTAACATTCATAAAGTTTAGAGACCCACATTTGTTTATATCACTTACTATGTCTACGGTATTACTTTATATTAAATCCAATTTCTAATCTAACATCTCCCTCAACTATACTTGGTAACCTATAGTATACTAAACTACGTGCAGTATGTAATAACCTATCGAATTTCCCGATATTTTATAGCACTACTTCTCTGTTAAATATCCAGCTGAAACCACATTTCTGGCCCTGATTTACCCTTTCTTGAGCTCGTTCTTCAAGCCTTCTGATACGAGGCGGCAATTTGCATACATAATCTTGAGCCTTCCTTCCCTCAGCTGAAAGGCCTTCTAATTTTTCTACGTTCCATCTCTTAACAAAGAATTCCAAGATATCCGCATAGTCCCTTGCTGTGTATACCCCTAACCTCTGTGCAACAGCTGAAAAGTGATCAAACAAATTATCATCCTGCCCATCATACATGAAATGGGCGGGCACGGAAATCCTCTTGCGCATCATGTCTTCAAAAGCTATGACAGTAAAATCAGGGTCAATCTCAAACAACTTTTTAACTATTTTAGTATATGCAGTCTCGTGGCGCTTCTCGTCTGCAGCAATAGTTCCACATATTTGAGCTAGTTTGAGATCACCATGATCTTTGGCAAATCTTGCAGTATTACCATGTGATATGAATGTTGCCCTTTCCTGGAAAGATGCGTACAAAAATCCAAGGTAGGGACTATTTTCTGTGCGTAGATCCTGCAGAAGCAATGATCGTGGAAAAATTAGGAAGAAGATGAATTATATAATTTGTTTTTGGATTTGATTGTGTTGAAGTTTTTTTCATCAATGTTTTGGATCACACTCCTGATTCACCATCAGATGGTAGAGAGCAAGAGGAGAGAATGTGATCCATCATTAGGATGGTAGAGAGCAAGAAGACAAAAATGTGATCGGAAACGTTGATGAAAAAACTTCAACACAATCAAATCCTAAAACAAACTGTACAGTAATATGGATTGTGGAAATTTGATTGTGTTGAAGTTTTTTCATCAACGTCTTGGATCACACTCCGTGATCCATCATCAGAATGGTAGAGAGCAAGAGGAGAGAGTGTGATCCATTATTAGAATGGTAGAAAATAAGAAGAGGAAAATGTAATTAGAAACTCTGATAAAAAAATTTCAACACAATAAAATCCAAAAACAAACTATACAATAATATGAATTGTGAAAATTTGTTATCATTAAAAAGATGAACTGACCATTCCTGATCCAACGAGGTACTGTATGGTCTTTTCGATCTGTCTCATGTCCACGCGGCCACACAAATAAAGATACTTATTGAGAAGATCACCATGTCTGTTCTCTTCAGCTGTCCACATACGAGTCCACAGAGCCCAGGATGTGGGACTGGCACCACTCTCATCCTGCACACCATCTAGAGAGTTGAGATAAGTCTGATAAGTCGGCAATGCTTCCTCTGTAATCGTGTCTCCCACTAGACAAACTAAATAGTCATCCGGCAATTCAAGGGACCGCTCCTGCAACTCTTTAATGTCAGCAATAAAGCTCTCAGAAGCAGGATTGGGCAAAAAGTCTTGTGGTTGCCAAGAATTCTCAACAGGTTTTAAATGGATCAATATATTCTCTTCTGCCCAACCCTCAAGTGATTTAAAGATCTCAATCTTCTGAGGTGGCATGGAATGAAGCACCTGTTCATGAACCTCTCGTATGTGCAAGTGATTTTTACCCTTTTCAACTTCCCTGAGAATGAAATACATCACTTTAGAAACTCCCCAGCAATCTATCTCACAAAAAACTAAAGATAGTATCATTCATCTCCACTAGAAATTTGAAGGATACAAGTTCCATAATACTCATCAGGAATATTAGTATTCCAATTATAGGACATGGAAAAAAATGTAAAAGACGATTACACAGGTTTCCAACAGGGAAAACACCTTAAACTAAAACATAATTTACTAATATAGACCAGAAGATTTAAAACTTTACAGGAAGAACCAAAAATAAATAAAACCATGGAAAATTTCCAAACAGAATCATAAAACCACAGAACAGTGCCTTTCCCTTTCAAACACAGTTTTCTTGTCAATATGATGCTTACTTTGTAGTAGCACAAAAATCCACATTGCCATACAGTTTCTTGACAATTGTAAAGAAAGCATTTCGGTTTCTGAATTGTAAAGCTTCTAGCAGAAAACTGTGTATTACCTTTCTGATTACACAGATTTCTACCACAAGCTTTACCATTCATCAAATAGACTGTGGAAATATCATGTCTTAAGTCCCCGTTTCTTTAAGCATTGTAAAATTTCATCATTTTCACTTGGAAAGATCTTAGATATCAAATTACAAGATTTACTATTTTTAATGCCTGATATCTCCACAAAGCAAAAAATGCAGAAGAAATGAAGCATGATACTTCAAACTTACTTGGCCTTAGGAGGAAGCATTGCAGTCATCGAAACCCTGTGAGACCTAGCCGCCAAATCCAGCAGCCGCGAAGATCTTCCAAGTTTAGCGCCACTAAAACCCGAACAAGACACAGAAAACAGTTCGCTTCCGCCATATTTAGGGGCCACCATGCATTTCACAACAGACACAGATGCCATTTCACAGAAAAAATTCACTCGAAATCTTAAAAAGCCAGTACAAACAACTTTTCCAGTAGAAGAAGCTAAACAAGTTCAGACTTCCAAACTGCCCCCAACATGTTTTCTTCACCACACTAGTCTTTTAGACGACTTCTCCTCCCCTCGCCCTACGTCTCCTCATCAGTTACTCCTCAAAGTTGCATATGTCAATGGAGTGTGTTACAGTTTTCTCTTGTGAAAGGGATTTTCATCATTGTGCTGAAATCTTCCTCTTCCTGGTAGAAGTCGGCAATTCCTCATTTCTTCTTATTTACGACCTTCAACTCCGTCCAATGTGGCTCTGGGAAAATTCGCCAACTTAATTCTGGAGAAAATTCACAGATTAACAATTCCGCCTGGCAATTCACTGCCACGGAAAAGTTAATTCATGGAATTAATTTTTAAGTGGTGTCATGGTGGTGAATTTTCGCGTCCGAACGTTGTGATGGTACTCTATCAATAAATTACTGGCTACGGTGAATTTGCCATATATAATGCATGACTTTTTTATTGTTACATTTAACACAATATTTAATATAAAGCAAACTCTCTTTCAAACAAATTAAATGACAAGAAGAATAAAAAGCATACTATGCTATATCATAAATGATAGTTTGAGCTAGATTCAACTTGTTATTGGGGTCATTTTCCACTGCACTAAACAGTTGTGTTATTGTTTGGCTTTGAAATTCTCTAATTGAAATTTTTTTAATTATTTTAAAAAGACTATTTTTTTTAAGTTTTTATTTTTGTTGTTAAACATTTATTCTATTCGCAAGTATTGTGTTTTGTTAACACAAATTTTCTAATTGAATTTTTTAATTGTTTTTAAAAAGGTGTAAACTTTTTCTTAAGTCTTTATTTTTGTTGTTGAAAGCATTTGTTATTATAGTTGAAACATTTGAAATTAGTATTCTTATTTTAAATAGTTTAGTGGTTGGATAGTCAAATTAGTTGTGCATACAAAAATTTAGAGAAGGAAATAATTTAATGTATTGACGATATTAATAAAATGGGAGAGCTTTGAGCATGAATGAATCACAAATCACCATTCACAATGTTTATCAAATAAATTATTTATCCCCCTTACATGTCACATGCTCCAACATTTTTATTACTCTAACCTATTCACTAATCCACACCAAGTTACCCTCTTAAGTGTGTGCACATACTTAGTCCAAGGTTAAGTAAAAAGTCAACCCTTTCCATTTATTCCCCCCATCTACCATGTCCCTTCACTCATCAGGTTTTTCCCTTTTGGAAGGGACCCCACATGGATCTTCCTTCCAAAAGGACATAAGAGGAATTTTAATTCCTTTATTCCTCTCATTTGTCCCTCTGGACAAGATATGTGCATGCCTTTAAGGCATATCTTCCAAGGTACATCAAAGTACCCCTCAATCCTCTCAAGCCACCAACACAATCTCCTGACTTGAGAAATCCTCTCTCATCCTAGTCATTGATCTCAATATCACATCTTGGTCATCCATCTCATTTCACTCTCAACCTATAAAACTCAACACTTAGTCATTTTCACTCTTCTCTCACATTTGCAACTAGAGCATCATTATGCTACTGAACTTTTTTACGTTGGAACACATCAAATACATCGAATCAACCATCATAAGCACATTGTTATAATGGGAGGTTCAATGTATAGTCTCAATTTACTAAATTCTATGTTATTAAATCTTTCATAGCCTAATTTGAGTAATTTTTAGATTTTAGTGTTGTTTGGTTTTAGTAGCATAAGTCATTCACTTGGCACAAAAAATATTGCACACATTTCCAGCATGCCTGGTGGAACGCACATCATGGTTTGTTCTAAAAAAGTTGTGTATTTCTATTTTTTCACATCATGTAGGTTCCTGAGGTGAATATGTCTTTGGTTGGGTGAATTTGTCTTATCAAAAGGTGAAAGCACGACATAAAAAGAGAATCTAGTTTTGGGAGTTACAAACAACCTACCTAAGTGAATCCACCTCAAAAAAGGTGAACCTAACTTGCAATTAAGCAAATGTGTCAAATTTTGAGTGAACCTGCTTGAAGACCCCCAACATAGATGTTAAGTGAATTCACCTAAAAATCAAGAATTCGATCTACATTTGAGTGAATTCAAAAATGAGGGGAAAAGTGAACATGAAGGTAAATAGGTGAATACACCTTGTGTATAGGCAAATTCATGAGATATAAATTGCTTCCTATTTCTACTCAACTGCTTCAAATTATTTGATCTTTTGATACTAACCAACTAACTTTACTTGTCTTGTGATCAAACTCACACTTTTATGCAACCCACATTTTTCAAAGTTTGGAAAATCAAAACTCCTAACATTATCTTTTGTAGGTTCACAATCAATGACTTATTTTTTCTTTAACACTAATCGAGGAACTAAGGTAGCATAAAGGGTCATTAATCTTGAATTTTTTTGGGATATTTTATTGGTGTATGCTCTTCCCTTGCACCATTTGGTGAACCTAGGGATCAAAAACCACAATCAAATCTTATTCTTGTCAAGGTATCCCAAGAATACTATTCCCACACATACTCTCCTCTTGCACCTTGTACGAGCCTGGAGATCAAAAGCGGTCAGCCATTCTTTCTCATTAGGAGGCTTGTTTTGGGATTTCATCCACCCAAGGGATGAAATGACCACATGAACCAATAGGGTATCTAAAATGGGAAGAATGAAAGTTGTACCCCAATCTACTTATTTTGTGTTTATTAAAACTTTGACATCTGGGTGATACCAAACTAGGAGCGCAATGTTGGTTCAAACATCCTAGAAAAAGTTCCTAACCCATGCTTGTGATGGGCTTGTGTTCATGAATGTGCCTCACGTGCCCTATTGGTATTTAGAGAACACACTATATTGCCTCATATAAGCCTAGCATAAAACCTTTTGGCCATAAATTAGTGTGGTGCAAGGGATGCGTATTGTACCCCAATGTTGTACTCATGATGTACTTTTGTGCACTAAGATAAATCTTACCAATGCATCACCATTTGGTTTCCATTGGTAAGAGATCCTTCATCCTTTGGAGTCATGATCTCTAGCTATCTTAATGTACTTGTAGATAGCATTAGTAGTTGTCACCCTACACTAATTGTCAATCCCACTTGAATAATTATAGGGCTTGTGTGTGTTCTTAGTGTGTCTTCTTGTGATATACTCATGAATATCTTTCGTTAGTCTAGTCTGAGTCAACTATCATTTTTTGTCTTGTTATCTTTAGTCCTTTTGTTGTCAATCTAGTCTAGCCAGTCAAGAAAATCCTACCTAGTATCTAATGAATCTTCTTTTCTTTAGGTGGATCTACTTTGTATCTAAGAAAATATGTTTTGGTTCAGTTATCCCACATTTGTGATTCAATTCCTAGTTAGTTGAATGTGTTTTTTCCATTAGTGAATTCGCTTTTGATTAGGAGAATCCACTCTGTGATTGAGAAAATGCATTTTTCTCTGAATTCAACCTATCACTATCAAGAAACTATTGATCCCTACTTAAGAGATGATGATGGAACCCTTTCATTGTCCTTGCAAGGTGTTCAACAAGTGGGATATTTAGTGAGAAAATGTGTCTCAACCTTGCAATTACATAATGTATTGTTCAACCGATGATGGTGGG
This sequence comes from Sequoia sempervirens, assembly GCA_007258455.2. NCBI lineage: Eukaryota > Viridiplantae > Streptophyta > Pinopsida > Cupressales > Cupressaceae > Sequoia > Sequoia sempervirens. The sequence continues at coordinate 8,840 of VDFB02224382.1, forward strand.
GGGGCATGGGGGGATCACCCCCCCACAAGGATCAGTAGATCATCCTCAACTGGGGTCGGTAGCCCTAAAAGGAAAATTTTATTTATATTTTATTATTGTAAATCTGGACCATTCATCATTATGTCTCATTTATCCGATAGTCGATATTTTATTAGTTTAACTTGCCCTAAAGGCAACCCTATTTTATGAGGCAAATGTATTACGACTATGTATTGCAATGTCTTATGAGAGTCTGATAGCAAATGTGTTCCCTCTGGATCTTTGAGTGGTGATACTCCTGTGAGAAGCTTGCTCTATAGGTACATTGTAATCTTTTTGATTTTTGAATAATATATTGTGTAGATTTTGGAGTGGGGTTTTTCTCCCAAAAGGTTTTTCCCCACGTGAATCATTGTGTTGTGGTATGCATGATATTTGTGTTTATTTCTAGGTATAAGTTTCAGTAAGTGTTAAATATTTGTAAAAAATTTCATTATTCTCCTCTCAAGGTTAGTGTAGGAAGTTGTTCCGCTACCTTAGCTTCCTTGTAGTAGGTTTATCCTGCACCAGATCACCCCCCTCACTAAAATCACAAATTTTAGAGCAAGGTAATACTAGCTGTAGAAATGGCTATACAAAAACTAGAGCTACAAGTAAATGCAAATATGAAAAGATAGATTAGCGAGCTTAATTTTCCATAATTGAGGAGTGTAGCAACTATCAATAAGAGCTAATATCGTATCCAACTCCATCTCATTTGGATAGTACTTTAGCATCATGTTGAATTAATTTGAGCACCTGACCTGGGATATTGAGGATATTATCCCAGATTACTAAATTTGGAGTAAAGGCTCCAAGATTTGCTAATGCATTGATAATTTTATTGCCACTCCTATATATGTGATTAAAATTGCAATTTCCAAGGGAAATCATGAGATTGTGAGCCAAGGACACAAGCTCCTAGAGGGTATAGTAGCGAAAGGATTTCCCTATCAACAAGAGAGTCATGTTTCTAGAGTCTCCTTCTATAACCAAATGTGAGAGCCCAGTGTGTGTGGCAATTTGTATACCATGGAAGGCCGCTACCACCTCAACAAAACTACATGATTGAACCCCTAAGTTGACCGTGTAGGATAGAATTAATTTCCTCTTGTGGTCACAAATGACCCCACCCCCACCTGCCCGACTTGGGTTAGGTTTGGTCGAGCCGTAATGAGCTTCAACCAACCAGGCTCGGGGGGGACCAAGGAGTACTTCACTTGTCCAGTGGGATAAGAGAACTAAGAGCATTAAGGGCCTCTGAAACATTCCAAGTAGACATAATAGAAACCTCCAAAGCATTAGGATTTCTTTTGGGCTTGCAAGGGATAGCTAAAATCAACTCAAAAACTTGACTGATAATCTTGTTGGCCACCACCAACCACGTGGACCTTTGGTTTTTGAAGACTCTGTTATTGTGCTCCTTCTAGAGCACCCACCCCGTGAAGAAAAAATATTTCCACTAGAGCTCAACAATCATAGGGTGAGAGCCTAGGGGGACAAAAAATCCAGAATCTCATGAAAATATTTTTGCCAGACCCAACAAACTTTAAAGAGAGATTGGATTTTCTGCCTGACCTGCCAGGAGCAAGAACAATGGAAAAGCAAGTGAGAGATGAACTCAACTTTTTTCTCACACAAAAAACACTGATTCCCAAGCTATATTTCATTTTTTGCAAATTATCTAGAGTGAGGATCATTTTGTGACTAACAGTCCATCAAAAGAATTTGACTTTAGGAAGGGAATTTCCTCTCCAAAGCTGCATCTAATCAAACATATGGTTCCAAGAACTAGAAAGGAGATTGTAGCCAATCTTAACACAATACATGCCATCTTTAGAAGCCATCCAGACCAATCAGTCCAACAAGTCAAGGGGGAAGAACTTGTGATTCTTGATTGTTCTAAGAAGTTCTTCATTAACCAACTGAGGCGGTGGGTCAAACTAGTTAGGGTCAATCTTCCATCTAGGCGGATCAAAAAAATTCTCAGTGTTAGTTAGGTTGAATAGAATACATTAATTATTTCCCTCTTACATGAATGATTTTGTTCAATAATTTAACTAACAATGGTTACACTAAGTTCTAGAATTCTCTTATTTGAGCTATTTTGAATATATGAATGGAATTTTGTTGAAAATATGAATCTACAAGAATTCACCCAAACAGAGTTATTGCCAAAGTGAGTATTTACAAGTAGAAACATAGTCTCTAAATAATTTACTTAAAGATCATTACCATAATTATAATAAGTGTCATTGAGGTTTAATTCTATTGGACTTCACTTTAGAGGGTGAGAGTGCCACTTTAGTTAAAATAACTTACTAACAAGGGTGTATCCAATTGATTGATTAGTAGCAGTTGAATGCTCACCAATTAGAGGTCAAAAGTTTGAATCCTATGCCTCTAGGTGTCTCCCTCACTTCGACTATACTTTACCAAGAAGAAGCTCAAGTTTATAGTGATTGCAAACCAGAATTAGAAACCTAGTAAGCTAAGATGCAAACTAATGAAGAATGAAGGTGTTTTACAAATGAGAGATGTAACTTGATTTATAAGTGAGATATTGAAGGATTACTATGATTTTCTTTCATCTTCATCCCCCAAAAAAAAAGAATACCATTTGATTAGATGATTTAATAATTTTAGAAATAGTAAACAAATTCTCTTTTCTTGTAAATATGAATCTACCAAAAGCAATCCAAATATATTTATTATATTGAGCAGGATTGCTAGCAAAAAAGCCACTCTTAATATAACTGACTTAAAATAAATGTATTTGACCTAGTCCCTCATACATAAGTGTCAAAGAGGTTTGAATTTATAAAAATCCTTGAATTGAAACCATGTTTCAATTCAACTGCAAACTACTTTGGGAAATACAATATTTCTTTAGATGCAAACCTTTATACTTGATCTAAAGGTATTGGAATTCAGTTAAGATTGTTGATTATATGATACATTGAGTAATATATGCAATTGTGCCCAAAGACTAATAGAGAAAGCATTAAGAAAGAGAGACATTAAGGTATTATGACAAAACAAAGTCCTCAACAAGGGATATGCCACTTTGTAGTTTTTTTATTTGTTTAAAATTTACATTTGATAATAATTATACAACAGGAAACCAAAAATTAGGCATGAACCTCTAAATGAGAGCATTAAAGAAGTAACTCTAGTGCATCCAATGCCCTAGAAATTTGGGTCATTTTAACTGTAGACATAACTTCTCACCAAAAAGAGTAAAGCATCTCTAGTATGAGGCTATTAAGAAAGTAACTTTGGCAATTGTTTTATGTGTAAAGTAAAATTCACACCAAAAAGCATAAAAGCTATTGCTACCTATTGTTTTGTAGGACATCGACCATCAATTTAGTCATAGATGTATCATTGTAAGTGTAAACTTTTTTTCTTTTCAGTTTTTCCTACATAGATTAACTCCAAATCACTTCCCATGTTAGAAAACATTTCCCTTTCTTCAAGGCTTCATCTTTGTGTTGAGCTTGTGCATAACTATTTACAATCAACTACTATTGACAATTTCAATTTTGCTAAATTATTTTTGGATTTCGATTGTGTAAGTTTTTTTACATCAACGTATCGAATCATGCTCTCTGATCTATCATCAGAATGAAATAGAGAGTTTTTTCTTGTAATATTTTTTATCCTTGAGCTCTCTATTCATCCTAATGATGGATCATGGAATGTGATCCAAAATGTTGATGCAAAAAAACTTACACAATTAAAACCCAAAATAAATTATGAAATCAATAAAAGTACAACCCTACAGCTCATTACTGAGTAAAGCTTGATTGAGCACAACTCCCACTTGTTAATTTTGATGGATATGTTAACGTCAGACAAGATGGCATTTCAAATTATTTTCACGGTCCTCAGAGATTTTAGGTACGTTTTGTTGTCTCCGACATTTTTGTATTCGAGTGATTGTTGGGCAGAAATTCATAGACTTTATGGGTTTTGGGTTTTGGTCTTGGCGAAACACCAGCTAACATTTTCTGGCCCTCAGCGAGTGTACGTGTCCACTGCTTAAAAGTCTCAAGTGTCTTTGCCAACATTTCACCAGGTAGTCCAAAAGATTTTATGGTTTCTATTTTTTTAATTAATTTTTATTTTATTACTTCATTAAAATGAAAATCCGACTTCCATGAGATTCCAACACCAACAAACATGGAGAATAAGCTCAATGTGATTATCATTTTGGACACTTCTATCAATCATTTTCATAAAATTCAAGATATTCGTTTGAAATATATAGATGTTTTGAAGTTGATTCTTTTACAATATTTGTTGAAAAGGAGAGATTAATAAAACTATATAAGACTTTTTTATCAAGATTCGGTGCAAACAATCTAAGATTGAAAATGAAATAGATCTTCTGACATAATTTGGGCATCATTTGTTGAAGGTGTTTGTATACAAAGAAACTTTATTACTACCTTGGGTCCCATAGACTACTTGGTCTTGTTGATGTTATCAAAATGTTTAATCATTTATTCTTTAATGAGTTTAATCTTCCTAATAAATTTTAAGTAGAGGATGCCAACTTGCCACATTGCTTCTTTAATATGTGAATTTCCCTTTTAATCTCTTTTGTAAATTATAATGAACTAATTGAACTTTACATATTATTGTTGCTATTGTAAAGGAACAATTCAGTGGTCAAGATTCTAAAGATAAGAAAAAGAAGATTAGAGAAATGCCAAAAAAATTAAACAAGAAAATTAATTGAGTGTCAAGTCTACATATTGATATGTTCATAATCACATGTATTTAAAAATGTCAAATAAAATAGTGTCCAAGAAAATCAATGGTTGTATATATGAAAGAGATCATTACAAAATTTATCCTTTTATGGGCTCGAGAACATGTTGAGAATACACTCTAGCCATATAATTAATGTTATTGGTGGTTGTAAGTGCCCAAAAGTACTCAAGATAACATGGAAACCCAATGATGGCTTCTTAATCCAACTCACAACCCACAAGACATAAATTATACATCCTCTCAACATTTTCCATCTTGATGACAATTCTCTCATCCCTCTTACCCCCTTACCCATCTTGTTTAAATTCTCTTCACTAGATTATATATACTTATGTACCTCTAAAATCCTTTTTAAAAGCTTTAACTAAAGGGTCTATCAAGAGACTATACAATTGCCTTCATGACCATCTCTAGCAAAAGGAGTGACCTTGAAATTTTTGGAACATGCATAATTACTTCAATTTCA
>VDFB02224387.1:0-13280 GCA_007258455.2 Sequoia sempervirens
CACTTCACTCTAATATTTCATCTGACTTAGGCTCGAGAAATATGCTTTCATCAAGAATTTGATCAAAAATTATCTAGGCACCCAACTTCAAATTCATCCGCCGAGGCATTTTATCTTCACAAACATTTCTTTCCTTGCCTTAGAAATTTTTTCAAACTTTTACTTAGGAAATTCATTATTTAAGTGCCCATCAAAAATCTCCATCCTGAAGGCTTCGGCGAAGCGTGGAAGACTTTAAAATCCATTCCTCATCGCAGATGCCCGATACCTAGAAAAAAAATTTCTTCAGAACTTGTCGAATTCATGGGTATACAACGAATGGGTTCATTTGATTTTCTCGAATTTTGAACCTTAGAAAAAAATAATTTTCAACAACTCTATTCTTGTTCTTCACATTTGTGAGTGTTTCTTGCTCTGACTTGAAAATTTCTATCAATCCTGTGAAGCTGGCATCTTCTAACTTCGACTCTGGCAATTTTATTCATGTCTCAGGGAGATTTCATCACTCCAAGTCTAGGCGCAATTTTCCTCTAGAGAGGTGAAACTTTGTGCCTTAGAAAATTTTAAATCAAAATCTCTAGCATAGGCACATTTTGAAATTTTTTTTTTAGAAAATCTTCATTCATCTTCAATCATTTCCCCTGTGAAGAAATTTTATCAACACTTAGCACAAGTTTGCTTTTAGAAAGCCACCACCTCCTTCACCTTGGCGCATTTTGTAGGTCATGGAGAACATTTTTAGTTTCAACACCTAAGCATTTTTATTATTCAATTTACCATCACCTTGTGCATCATGGGCGCATTTAGCATCTTGAGGATGAAATTTCACTTCCACGCCTGGCAATATTCACTCTTTCACTTCTTCCTAAACTTGGTCGCATTCAGGACATGTAGAAGGATATTCAATACTTAGCATCCTTTTCAATTACCATCTCAACATGAGGACGCATTTTGCATGTGTAGAGGGATGAATCTTTTTCAACGCCTTGAATCTTGACTTGTTTTGTCTTCACATGGCGCATTCAAGGGTCCCCACTTCAAGTCTCACATACTTAGAATAGTTTTTAACTCTCCACAAGTCAAAGGCGAAGTCAAGGGGTTGAGGTTCAAATTTTCCATACTTAGCATATTTTCTAGCTCAACGCCTTGGAATCTCCACTTGTCCTTACCCTCATTTATTCTTTACTTGGCGCATTCAAAGGGGGTAGAGGAAAGTCAACATCATTTGTCTTATTCCTAGCTTGCATGGCGCATTTGAGCATATGAGGAGGATGGGCGCATTTTGCCTATGGAGGAGGATGAAACATTTGACCTTTTGACTTCTTGTTTAGCATGGGCGCATTTTGCTATAGGAGGAGGATAAACATTTTGACTTGTTAACTTTTTTATCACCTCTCCTTGAAGTGGGCGCATTTTAGATAGGCAAGTGGATGAAACTTTACTTAGAATATTTTTCCTTTGGCTTTCCTCTAAACTTGGCGCATTTAGCATGTGGAGGAGGATATTGCTCATACTTAGAAAATTTTCTATCACATGCTGGAGATGAGGGCGCATTTAGGGGTGTCTACAGGATGAGATCAACACTTAAAAAATTTCTTGATGCCTCTTGTTGCTAGGCGCATTTTGATGGGTGAGGAGGATAAAACCTCAACACAACATTTTCTTGACTTCCAGCCAGCTGAGGATGGGGGCGCATCCGAGGGTAGGAGGTGGATTTATCTTCAGACTTAGAATTTTCTCCTGCTTTTGCCTGCTTATCCATGCCCTGCTATATATAGTAAGTCCTTGAATTTTCACACTTTTGAAGCTCAGATTGATCTGAAATTTTGAACATAGGACCCTTCTGACCTTGTCAACTTGTTCATACTGCCATCCTGAGCTGACCTGCTAAAAATAGCATGTTTTTGAAGGTGGTTTGCTATTTATAGTAACTAATTGCTTCTAATATCTCCACAGCTCCAATTGACTTGAAATTCGAATGACGTGCTCCTCACCACGTGACCTGCCTGCTGACATCGGCGCCTGCTGCTGACTTTCTATTTTTAACCAATTTCTGAGATGACTTACTATAAATAGTAAGTGCTCCGTTTGCCTTCAAATTTTACCAGCGGATAGCTTGAAAGATGCTGATTGTAGTGGTATACACCGGTTTTTTAAAATTCTTACCTTTTACCCCTCCTTTTGGGTCCCAAAGTTGGAAACCCTAATTTGACCTTGCATGCATATCAAACGATCTCCGTTTGTCTTTGTTTCTGTTGCATTGCGATCAGTTCGTGATTCTGAAGTGCTGGGAAGCCGCTGCCAGAGTGCATCTACTAAAAATAGAAAGTTGTTGAATAAGTGATTATCTCCGCTTGCATGTCACACCATCGCGAAGCTCTCGAAAAACCCATAAGGAATATGCAGACATGCAAAGAAAACCCTGACATGCAAACCCTAAAAATAGCCTCCGAAGGCTGAACTCTGAAAGTCGTTATCTCATTTTGCATGTTATACCATCGCGAAGGTCTCTGAAAACCCAGAAGGAATCTCCAGACATGCACCAGAAAACCCTGGATATAACCCTTGAAATTTGCCTCGGAAGCCGGACTGCTAAAAATAGTAAGTGGCCCGTTTCAGCTCAAATTTTGCTAGTGAGCAGCTTGATGTGCTCCGAATGCAGTGTGGCTGTTAAAACTTCAAGAACGCTAAAGGAATGTCCTGAATTACACTTACTAAAAATAGTAAGTTGTCAGAATCTGATGAAATTTCAGTGGAAACCTGCTGGAAGCACACTGATAGTAATGTTAGCCTCAGATTTCAATTTATTTACTTCGTTTGACCCTAGATTGACCAGGCAAGTACAAACCCTAATTCTTAGACTTGGCCAAGATTTCAATTCAGGCAGGCGCATCCCCAGAAAGACAGACGACAGAAAAGAGAGACAACGACAAAACAAACTAAAACCAAGCCAAAAGACCGAGACAAAGCAAAAATTAGGGGGTCCCCATTTGCAATGGGGCGATGTGTGAAAAAGGTCACAATAGTAACTAGTTGAAGACTACAGAAATAACATTCACTTGATGGTGTCAACTCTGTATCAGATATAATTGCAGACCATAGATATGGACTAAATCAAGCTAAAAGTATTTTCTAATTCATTTATTACTTGGGAAATTAATAATTTGAGATAAGGCTAGTATAGTTCCTACTAGGGACATTACAGTGGTATTAGAACGTAGTCTTGCCATCTTGTGGAAGAAAGGTCAAACAAGAGGATACGAGACTTTGGAGACTCCTCACAAACAATAATCTGAATCCCAAAACATTTGCAAGCATTTGAAGAAGCAGCAACCTATGACAAGCGGGGAAAGAAATGTATGTCAACCAAGACACCAATGCAATCAAAAAGACTTTACAAGAGTATTGCAAAGGGAGATAGCAACGGAGAGCTCTTCTAGATACGCCACCCAGGAGGTGACAAGATGAGCCCACATGGGCCAAGGGGGTGCTATCGTTGTCTCAATGGGTACTGCCTTTAGGTCTAGAGGAGTTGAGCCAGCAAGATAATGAAGACCTCTTCTAGATACGCCACCCAAGAGGGGACAAGATGAGCCCACTTGGGCCAAGGGGGTACTGCCTTTGGGTCTAGAGGAGTTGAGACACCAAGTGTCCAATAATGGAGGACATTGCAACCGATAATGGCGGCCATTGCGACCAATAATGGCTGTCATTTCGACTGATAATGGCGACCATTGCAACCGGTAATGAAGGGAAGACATTGCAATGGAGGACATAGCGTCCTATAATGGAGAACATAGCGTCCTATAATGGAGAACTTTTTCTATAAGGGAGGACCAAGAAGACTCAAAGAGGCTAAATCATAAGAGAAAAGGGTAAGAGTTAGAATGATGGATCCTAGGCTCCCCATCAAGTCATGCTTCCCATACTCTCTTATGGTTGAGCCCTCCAAGGATAGGAGATGCATTAAGGACATGTGTGTGTCAGCCATTGTGATGTGCTAGTTAGCCATTGTGTATGTGATGAATGTTAGAGCTAGTCACTATGTATTTGGAACTCGTCATTGTGTTTATGAATAGTTTATACTTAAAATCTATGAAAATGTTAAAAATGTTGTTTGTCAAGTTGCTTAAGCTGGTTGGCTATTTGCTTGAGCTACTTGCTAGCGTGCTTGAGCTACCTGCTTGTGTGCTTGAGCTAGTTGCTTGCTTGCTTGAGCTATTTGTTTCCCTACTTGAGCTACTCGCTTACTTGCTTGAGCTGATTACTTGTGTGCTTGAGCTACTTGCTTACTTGTTTAAGTTGGTTGCCTATGTGCTTGAGCTACTTGCCTATTTGTTTGAGCTAGTTGCCTACCTGCTTGAGCTAGTTGCTTGTGTGCTTGAGCTACTTGCCTACTTGCTTGAGCTAGTTCCTTGTGTGCTTCAACTACTTACCTACTTGTTTAAGCTGGTTGCCTGTGTGCTTGAGCTACTTGCCTAATTGGTTGAGCTACTTGGTTATCTACTTTAATTTTTGATTCATGTGGGTTTAAGTTATACTGATTCACAAACTCCAACTCTTGGGTTGAGAGTTATGGAGAAATAATAGCACTTAAGAATATTAATCGATACATTGTCCTCATAACGAGAATAACCATCACTTGGGTTAGAACTTCCAACCCCTATCAAAGTTAATATCATCACCACAAGGAGCAACATCTTAAAATTACATATCTTAGATTATGATTGCTTGAGGGCAAACAATTTTGGGCGTGGTGGACTGTCATGTCCCCAAGATTTAACACTAACATAAAGCATCGAAATACAAATAAATAAATAAAATACATATTACAAATATAAATATAAATATTAGCAATTTAATAATATTATAATTATAAGGAAGAAGCAGAAATGGCAAGCAGCGGATATCAACGGTCAAATTTCAGGCATGGTAGAAGCGGACTCCATCATTTTATTCCCAGCGAGCCTAGTTCTTTTCCTAGCGTTTCTTGGCCTAACCGGTGGAAACTCCACAGCAGACCGGACCGATGGAAACTCCACATCAGACCGGATCTCCTTGCAAACCCAAGGCCCAGAGCTCCGTGGCCGGGAAATTTTCCTCAACCCCTGCAAAATCCTGTGCCATTTCGCAATCACGGGGATTCCCTAATTAGGGAAAAGGTCTCGAGCAAGATTCCCCCTCTGCTAGCAATAGGTGCTAACAGAATCCCTCTAGCTAAGGGACTCACCCTTTTAATCAAAGAAATCCTTCTTTCGGGGATTTTGGTAGCAAAATATATGAAGTTTCAGAGAAAGCCCAACGTCGTCCAGGCACGAAAGTTTCTAGAAATCAATGGAGGCCATGGAACTTGGCTGCTAATCAACGCCCCAATAATACAAGGGCAGAATTAGCAAAGAGCTTCGGGATACACTCAAACCTTATCAATGAAGCTCCTGAAGCCAAAAATACGACCTGGAGTGGAAAATATATTCAGAATGAAAATAAGAATAGGGCTCGGTTAGGAGAAAACTTTTGGAGAAAGAAAAGCCCAGGCAGCAAACTCTTTGTGATGCCGTCGGACTCTATGAACCCGGCAATAGAAAGGTTGAGAGAAAGAGCTCTCTTAGCAAAGTGGTGTGGCATAGGAGGCAGCCAGCAACAGATGAAAGATTGGTGGTTTCAGAAATATCCAGGTATGGTCAGTGTACACCCTTTGCAAAATGATTTCCTATTAATAGAATGTATAGATCTAAACCTTAAACAAGACATTCTTTATGGAAACCCAATCTTCTTCAAAGGGTCTAGTTTTCATATGATAAACTGGACACCATGTTTCGATCCTAATAGCTATAGAATCAAAAAAGCCCCAATGTGGCTCAGTCTAGTGGGGCTCCCAGCTGAGTTTTGGTGCGCGGAAGCCATTATCAAGATTGGGGATGCTTTAGGATCCTTCCTGGGGATTGAAGAAGACTTCCTCAATGGGAAAACAGGGGATGTAGCAAACATTTATGTGGAAGTGGATTGGGAGTTGGGTTTTTACGGAGAACTAGAAATTGTATCGGATGTAGGGAGATGGAAACAAAAAGTAACAAGACTAATAGACAAATCTCCTGGGCCTTGTCTCTTAAGAGAGCTAATGGGTCCCAGATGTTCAACATTGCGGTTAATTGGCCCTTCTTCTCAGGAGCAGGAGAAGCATTTAGAATTTTCAAAAGATATCAATCAAGCTAGAGTTGGTGATCGAAAGGAGTCTCCCCTGAAAGAGCATCAGGAGATAAAAGATAAATCTGAACCTAAAACTCAACCCTTTGACAGAAAGAAAGCTCCCTCTTTGGGGAAAAAAATAAAGACCTATGGAAAGAAGAAATGTTTCCTCTCTGGAAGGAGCTCAGCGGGCAAAGAAAAATTTAGAGCTCTGACCAGGAAAAGGAAACGGACCAAGGTCTCATGGGCAAAACAATTGGTTAACCCTTATGAGCACTCGGTGTCGGAAGAGCAAGCTCTTACAGATCTTTTAAAAGATTCAGAGGTCTTGAAGGAAGATATCTCAAAGGCTTTCGAAAATATCAATGGAGAGAATGCTGGTGACTTTACTACTAAAAGCAAATCCAAACAGTTGCAAAATCAAAGTTTCCAGCTAGACAAAGTCAGTTATGAAGAAACAGCAGCAGTAGAAAACCAGCAACTAGTGGAAACCCCTAAGGTCAGCCCCCAGAAAGATGGTTTTTCTGCTCATGTGGCTGACGGCATCAACTTTAGAACATGTATATTGAACTCAGAGGAAACATATCAAAATCTGATGTTCTCCCCAAAACCTATGAACATCAATAAAAACATGCATTCCTTATTAAGAGACTATATGGATGAAGGAGTTTTGGATAGTCAAATTTTGGATACTCCGTTAGCTGTACTTTTTTCAGAAGTGAAAGAGAAGAAAAAATTGGGTATCAAGTAGTATTCAATCCCCAATTCAAAACCAGATTTTGGTTTGGACTCAGCAAAGAGGGGAAGGAGATCATTAAAAGAACAAAGAAGCAGAGAGGGTGATACTGAGGGGCAACTTAAAATCACTGATATTATGAAAGTAAGGAAGGGCAGCTCCCTTCCTGAAGAGTCATGAAAATCTTTTCGTGGAATGTTAGGGGCCTCCATGCCCCTAACAAGAGGAGTTTGGTCAAAAGAAGGCTCCTGTTGACCAACTAAGAAGTTATCATGCTTCAGGAAACCAAACTTAGCATAAAGGAAATGACCACCTTTGGAGAATGTTTGAAAGGTCAATACAGTGGCTGTAAGGTGGAAGCAGTTCAATCAGAGGGTGCTTCAGGAGGTCTAGCTATTCTATGGAAACCTGCTATCTTAAGCTTTGAGAAGCTTGCAGAAGGAAAGAATTAGATTGCAAGCATAATTAAGAGCTTTCTAACAAACCTATCCTTTATCCTTATTAATGTTTATGGTCCTGTAGCCACTGCTGCCAAAAAATACTTTTGGACAGAGTTAGACACAATATTATCCTCTTTTTCTTATCAAAACATAGTAATTGGGGGATATTTTAATGCGATTCGCAACAAAAAGGATAAAAGAGGTGGGTTAAATAGGCCAGGCAGATCACAAATGGATTTCAATGCTTGGGTGGAAAGGAATGGTCTTATGGAACTAGAATCAGGGGATAACATATTCACTTGGAACAACAGAAGACTCGGTTTCAGCAATATAGTAGAGAAGTTAGATAGGTTTTTTTGGGCAGGGGATCTCTCTTCCTTTCCTTTCACCTTCGAATGTAAGGCTATTCCATGTTCAGGATCAGATCGCTTTCCAATAATGCTGCAGATTCTAGGGGAAAACAAACCTATCAAACCCCCATTCAGGTTTGAGTATATGTGGTTCAAAGATCCCAATTTTTTGGTGCTTATAGATAAATGGTGGAAGGAGGGTGAATTCGTAGGTTCCAAACTTTACTGCTTCATCTCCAAATTGAAACTCATTAAGAGAAGACTGTTAGATTGGAATGCGAATCATTTTAAAGATATCTTTCAGTCCAAGAAGTCATTAGAAGATCAACTGAATGAGCTTAATGAAAAGGTGACCAAAGATCGGATGTCTCAAATTGAATTCTTAAGTGAAAAGGAACTCCTAACAGAATATGAGGATATATTGGCCAAAGAAGAAATCTTTTGGAAACAGAAATCAAGAGAGACCTGGTTACAAGCTGGAGACAAGAACACAAATTTTTTTCATAATGTCACAAAACAGAGAAGATCTATCAATAGAATCACCAGGCTTGAACTGGAAGGAAACAATTCTATTGAAGAATCTTACCCCTATCGCGAGAAATAAGGGAAGGGCGGCTATGGGTAATCTGCTCAATAATGTAGAGGGTTCAAATCGAATAGAATAATCTAAATTCGCTGTCTTTATCCCAAAGCTTATTTCTTTGATGACCTAATAGAGCTTTGTTACGCTTAAATTCGCACCTCTGGAATGCGGATTTGAAAACGGACAGCTATGCACAGATAAACTGCTCTTCAAATTAGGAGGGGAAGCTCCCTCTTGCTGATGGTGTTTTGAAAGAAAGTAAACTAAAACTAAGTTGCCTATCTTTTTGGATCAGCTTAAAGCACAAGGTTTTTTAAACACAAACGCCGCAGCTGAGATTTTCTGATAAGAAGTTCAACTACGACTAACTTAAACTAAAGACGCTCCTAACCTCTCGCACAGCGCAGCGCGAGGTGCTAGGAAATTACCATGTAGATTTTCTGACAAAAATACTTTAAATAATCTCTCTCTCAACAAACACCTACACACTTCACTCCGTGAAGCTGAAATAAAGATCAGCTTAAGCATGTAACATAGATAAACGGAAATCCTAGATCTTTAGACCAAGGCAAAAGAGGCTCAAGGATTTTATTACTCCAAATCTCAAAACAAAACTCCCTTCTAACATGCCTTGAATAAGAAATTGCAGCCAAGGAGGCTTGCAAACTTATTCTTAACACAATAGAAAACAGCAATCCTTTACTAACTCCTTGTTGGCTAAAGAGGCTCCAACACCTTTTGTTTATCAAGCAATACAAAATGAACAATACTTGAGCAACAAATAGAAGGCACAATAGGCTCGGGCTGGCTTTGTTCCCTACAAGCACGGTTCCAAACCAAGGGAATCGAACCTAATAACAACTTGCTGCAAATTCTGCTCGCGAATTTGCTATGACAATAACTTCAAGCAAGAAACTAAATGAGCGTGCCCTTATTTATAGAGAAGCAGAGAGTAGGGAACCCTAAAATCTCCCTTTTGCTTTCATAACTAGGGTTTGCTCAAAGCAAGCAAGCTTTATTACTAAATCTAGAAAGATAAAACCCTAAAAAGCAGAAAAAGCGGGAAACGCCAACTATTACATCTTATCTTCTTTCTATCCTCAAAGAATGGATAAGGATGATCCCAAGAATAGAAAGAAAGCGGGAAAGAAAGCTTCTAGAAGAAAGCTGCTTTAAAGCTCGATCACATCCGCTAGGAAGTCTGAGATTGTGTCCCGGTTCGGTGCATCTATACCATCAACAGCAAAACACCGCCTTTCAAGAATATCTTCGGCATCTTCAATAGATCTTAGGAAATCTTCAATCCTCATTGGCCGCTTTTATTGAACTTTATTTACATCATTGAATATGACTCTATCTCTTCCGCCTAATCAAGGTAACTTTGAATAACGCTCGAACTGATTTTGCAATTCCTCCTGCCCGGCTATAAGAACCATCTTTCAGATCAGATCAGAGGGGATCTCTAGCGACACTCACATGAAAAGTGGGAGAGCTTCAACCACCTCTTTGCTCAGAGGGTGATGAATTTTCAGATATCCTCTCTAGGTTTTAACTTTGAAAATATGACGCTTCTTTCCATGCGAGGCATTTGGTTTTAAGCCTTTTCAAATCGGCTGGAACCGTAGGCTGTGTCTAAATCAGTAATGATAATCTCATGCCTAGGTTTTACTTCAGCCCATGTTTGTTCAAATCCTTGGATGCTTTGACGAAGTTTATGAGCATTCTCTCTCAACTGGAACATCCGAGCCAAGATCTCCTTTCCTCTGACAATGAAGCTCTCGATCCACTCCTGAGTCTCTTTCCCACATATGACCAGCTGTCTTAACTGATGGTGATCAGCTGGTGTCTCTAAGACCTGGGGCAGCAACTGGATTGTTTGAGAAGAACCATGAGCAAGGTTAGAAATGAAAAGCTTAAGTTGCTGATTTTCAGCCTTGAGGGCTGCCTTGTCTTCTCCATCTTTAAGCACTCTTTCATGTAGGTTTTCGGATACAACTTTGAAGAGACTCAAATCTGCATGTCTGGTATTTCTACCAAGATTAGCCTTGACCATTACAAAATCATCCATGTTCACCTCATCTCTATTCTTATCTTCTGGAGGCACAGCAGTCTCTACAACAATCTCGTTATCAGGATTCCTATCAAAGTGAGCTTGCTTCTTTGCCTTCTTCTTAGGAGGTTCCTGATAAATATTATCGAGATCATCAACACTCACTTGATATGAAGGCCTTCTCCTAACCCTTCCTAAGGAGCTCTCAAGCCAAGACACCGTAGTATCTCTACTAACTTCCTCGGGAGGTACTGCTGCGATCTCTTCATCATCTTCGATATCAAGATCAATGTGAATTGGTGACGAGCCCATCAAAGGTACAGGAACATGTGTTGAAGGTGGCTCCTCTGCTTCATTCTGAGGTATGGGCTCGTCAAGAGGAACTTCTGAATCAACCGTAGGCTGTTCCTGTATGACTATGCCTAAGAAATCCAACCTTCTCTTTACATTTTTATTTGATCTACATCCTTTGACGCCATCTTGAGACTGACTTTTACCCTTTCTTTTTGACTGTGCTGTGGAAGAAGAGGGAATTATCCTTGGCGGCTCTGCTACTGGAATAGAGTTCTTCCTTTTAAGCACTAAGAAAACCTTACTATACTCAATGACTTGTCTTGTTCTGTCTTCAACTGAAAGAGATTCCTTGTTTGCCCAATTAACTTGTGGAAGAGGTTGATCCTTGATTCTTTTCTGAGTGTACATTGGTAGAAGAACATCTTCATCATCATCAGAGAGCCCTTCTATATCTTCATTTAAGCAATCTTTCATCTGATGGAGAGTCAACCTGCTGTAACTACGCCTTCGCACTTCAAACTCGTCTGCACAGTTAGCCCAAAAATCTTCAAGTGCGGGTATATGATTGTAGTTCTTCTCCAACCGGCCAGCGTAGACACCATGAGGATCAAATGACCGCCTCTCACTGTAGGGTTTGAGACCGAATTTATCTAATTCTTCTCCAATTGTCCTGGCATCTGCAGCAGTCCTGCATGTATAAATACCCAATCCTAATGGAAAGTGAAGAGAGGGTTTCTTTCTATTTCTCAAGACTGTATGAACACCGTGAGCTTGCCTCATGAATTCCATGAAGATGACCTCGTCTGACGGATACCTTGGCAACATTAGCGGGGCACCTGAATAACCATAAACCCTGAGATAGGTAAAGGTAGGAAACTGTATAAACCAATCTGCCCATTCCGCCATTGCTGCCCTAGCAACTGAAGAGATGCGGACGTGCAATTCATTGTCCAAGTCACGCACCGTGTACATCAAGAATGCCTCGCTCACCCTTTTGTAGTGGTGCAACGACTTTGTGAATTCCAACTGGGGATAATAATTATATATGTGTTGAACGCTCAATGACCCCTCGGTGTTCAATCCTCTGAATTGACCTTGATAGGCCACCAGGTAGACTAGATATGACACCATGTGAAATACATGAAACTGGAAATATTCTGTTATTTGTTGATGTAGGCAGTCACTAATCAAAGTAGGCCAATCATAAAACTCGGTTTTCTTCATAATGTGAGGTATGGCATAAAACATCCAAGGTTGGAACTTGGTGGCATCCTCGGAACCAATGACCCTGTTGAGCAAAGTGATGATGATGGCAACTTCGTCCTTGAACTCCCCTCGTCCGACATTCTTGGGCAATGTCTTATGTTTTTCTTTCATCCATCTCTGGGCAATCTTCTTGCTGTATTTGTCCTTATGCATATTCCACATCTTTTCACACTCATCCCTCGAAAGAGTCACACTTTCAGGCCATGGGGGAATGGAAAAACACTTTTCAACCATGTCAGGCTTTAAACTGCAAATCAACCTGCCATCTGCTGACTGGATCTCCCTAGTAGCCGGGTTTTAATGCTTAATGCAAGCGATTACGAACTCAAGGCTCTGAACTGATATAGGAATAGATTACAAGTGGTGGAGCCCGTGAATGACCTGTGTTCCCACAGCGCTGCCCGCTTCCATATGCAGTAGGTCGAATAATCGCTTGGATATGATGCAAGTCCGCTCTAGCCGCTTTGATGTAATTGTGAAAAGTGCTGATTCGACTTAAAACGCTAGGAGTGTACTCCATTCCAGAAAACTCGAAGAATGACTGTAAACTCGCCCTGGTTCAGACAAGTCTTGAACAATTTCTATTTTTAGAATGCTGATTTTTGTGCTTCAACGGACGAATTTTTTGAGAATTTTTCTGAGATATGGGTTTTGTTCAGAATGACGATACAAAGACAACCCAGACGGGGCCCGCTTTTGAAAATCTTGAATTTTGACTAGTGCTGTAAACCCTAATTTCTTCAATTTTTCTCGAAAAAAGCTGGCATCTGGGTTTTGTTCAGAATATCGTTAGAAATGGACCCAGTTGATTGGATTTGCAAAACTCTGACGTTTGATTGAAAAAGCAGCCAACCCTAGGTTTTCGAAAAAAGCTGCGATATGGGTTTTCTTCAGAAGACTGATTGGAATGGACCCAGATGGTTGAATTTTGAATGCACTGAGGTTTTCACCGACATGCAAGATAAAAGCACTTGCTGCAACTTGATGAAGTTCTTGAAAAATTCTTCAGAAGGTGGAGCGATCCTGACAACTGGAAAAATTGAAAGCCTTGGCCTTCTGCTTGAAAAACTTGATCTTCTGGAACAAAAAGCTTGAAAAAGCAAGGGCTTATGCTTGCTGGTCTGAAAAATCTGATGTAAAACCAGCAACTATGAATTCTTTAATCACAAAAATTTCTCAAACTTGCTGCTCCAACTTTCTCCTCTGGATGCTACCTGCAAAAATAATGAAAAATACATTGAAAAGAAGTGTTAAATAGACTTAGGTTTTGATTTTAGGTTTTGCTTTTTTTTTTTTCTGCTTTTATTTCAAAACCCTAAATCTCATCCCCTCTTGAATTGGACGCCATCTTCCTCTTCTCACAATTTTGAAATTT
>VDFB02224392.1:8764-24315 GCA_007258455.2 Sequoia sempervirens
AATTCCGGCCTCTGGAAGTTTTCGTCTATTCAAATTCATACAGTGACATAACAAATATACTCTATTTCACATTTATTTCCAAATCCATATTTATTTGCTCACGTCAACCGAACACTCCAACAATGATAAGGCATGAGATCTAGACTTGGGTTTTCATAATGGTCACTTTATGTTAATTAAATTTTCATCCATGTTAAAGGTAATCTTCTACCACAAACTCTATCTTGTTTATATTATACCAATTATATCAATCTATTTATTCCTAATATTCTCTTGTTGGTTAAAATAGATACAATTTACATAAAGGTGGCAACCTCATTTATTAGATACACATTACAATCATTCAAGAAGCTCATATATACAATCATATATATATACATAACACAATAGATGTAATGGGGTGACCATAGTTTATTGAAGATGGTATATATACAATCATATATATATGTTTAATTTTACAAAGCTGTTGTTTGAAATACTATCTCCTCATTAAATATACATGGTTATAAAATTTCTTACAAAGTCTATATATTTATATATATGTGCATCAAATAGCTAGTAGTAGGACATGCGTATGGGGTATATATATATATATATATATATATATATATATATATATATATATATATATATATATATATATATATATATATATATATATATATTGTTGAATGTACTAGTAACATGCAATCTACAATTAACTAAAGAATCTCCATGCACATTAAACTTAGATAAATGCCTTGACTCCTTAAAGCGATGCAAAAAACCATTTTAATACCCTTGATCACATGTATGATTGCGGTTAGGCTAAACTAAATCGTCCTTGGGGCAGGAGGAAAGACTAAGATGAAGTCATATCAACACTGAGTCATTTTTTGCAGTTTACAAAAAATATACCTACGAATTCGATGGTTTAAATGCCAATTAAAAGGTGAATCCGGCGACAAACAAGGATGAGCGTTGTCCAAGAATATTAGCCAAGTGGAGCAGAGATCAAACACATATTGCAATACATTGAAAAAATATTTAGCTTTACAACCAATAAGGTATTTATAGGTGAAGCTTGAGACAAAGTCTTCAACAAGACTCCACAAGTATAGGAAAGGTGGCAAATGAGAACCCATGAGACTAGCTCAATAGTTCAACCTCCATTCTATGTAGCAGCAATGTGTCAAAAATGAGTTGACACATCGACTAGTCTCTCCTAAGGAGACTTAGTCTTTCCACATGTGAGGAAAGCTACTAACTAGGATTATGATAGGATAACTCATGTTGAGTTATACACCAACACCCCCCCTTAAGCATAGCTTGGGTAGGTTTATGAAACATGAGTCCTGGCTATGTGCCATTTTAGGTACTCATTTACAAAATATCTCTCAAAAACTAAAGAAAGAAATAAAACCTTGTGGGAAAAAACTTTCCTCCAAAAAGAGAGAAAATAAATAGAGGACTTTAGATGGCCCCTCCTGATGCTGATGATGCCGATGTAGACCGTAATGTAGGTATGAGGAACTCCTGAAGCATGTTGTAGTAGTAAACTCTGTCATTCCCTTAATTCCAAGAGAATTGAGCAAACAAATTGAAATTTGTAGTGATCAAAGGATGAAGACTAGGATGTAGGTCCAAGAAATATTTTGTACAACTGAAGAAATGGATGTGCATTGAGCGCACATACGAATGAGATAAGAATCTATATGATTCAATTTGAGATTGTTACAACCCCTCATTACACTTTATAGATCAGTGTGAGTACAATTTCCAAATTCCCTATACACTTTCAATTATATGACATTGCATGAGTGTATTTACAAACAAAAATACCAGTGGAGTTCCATCAACCTACTATATGGAACCAACAGAGCTGAGCCATGAGTTGATACTTGGCTCGGAAGTTGCATCTTGATTGTCTTCTTCACCAGATGTAAAATGCGAAAAGATGAAACTATAGTCAAGGTGACAAACCTTGCCTACTGCAATAAGCTTTTGATCTTTGGATTTTCAAATGAGAGTTGATGTAGCTGTGAACTCAACTATCATTTCAGATTTTATGAGTGCATACACCGAGAGGTAATTTTTGAATAAATCAGGAATGTAATATACATTATGTACAAAACCATTTCCCAATTTTACAATCCCTTGGCCAAGAACATCATGATAGACTTGATCCATTAGTATTTTGCAGGTATTGCATGGTTTAATTTTGATAAACAATTCAATAAAAGGTGACATGTGATCACCCACTACTGAACTAAGCATCCATCTATTGACATCTGTTTTTGAAGGTGTCATTAAATTACCTTTAAGTGATGCGTAGATCACGCTTTTTGACTGTTTCAATCCGCCTTTGATAGCGCCTCTTATGTTGGATGAAATTACGCCTCCAAAAGAGGAGTTGACGTGGGTCTTTGTAGAACCTAATGAAAGCACTTGAAGTGCCCTCAATGCTTGATGAAGAGTTTCTTTCTCCCACACGGGCTCTTTGTCAATGAGGCCAAAAATAACACTCGGCCTGCAGTTTAGGCATCCGCCTTAGATAATGCCTCTCTACCTTGCCACAGATGTTTATTGGAAGGTGCTCACCAATTTTTGCAGGTCGATGTAGGGAAAAATGGACTGAAGTTGTCTTCCCCAATGTTGTCGCTGCATATATTTAAGGCGTCCAATAGTGAGTGAAAGGTGTGCAGGTTGAGTGGACGCTTTGCAGTCTTCAAAAGGCTTCTAACTCTTGATGCAGAGCATGACGAGGCTGGATGTAGAGTGTGTTGAGGCTAGCTTGGTCAGTAGAGACAGCCACGGGCCTATGGAAGCAGACTCGACCCTTTAAATAGGGCCACTGTGTAAATGAGCCACCATTGGATGAAGGTTACAAGCTTCGGCTTCAACCTTTGATGCAGGCCTGAACAGGATGAAGTTCGGCCTTCCTTGAGGCTCGTCGTAGCTATGATTCGGCCTCGCTGTGGTGAGAGTCGATGAGCTATGAACATATTTTCTCACAGTGCCTCCATTGAGGCGTATTTAATCTGCAAATAAACGTTGAAATATGATTTCAAATAAACGTTACATGCACCTAATCGATGCCTCTTTTGAGGTGTCAAACTTCGACAAGGTTCTTCGTATTGCAATGATAAAAGGCTGGATGGATCCTTGCGTGCAAATGAGGCTATAGAGTTTCGCAACAATGGAGTGATTCGATCAACAAGCAAACAACGATTTGATGCTATTCCACTTGCTTTGATACCATGTCAGAATATTAGCCAAGATCGTGGAGCAGAGATCAAACACAAGCTTGCAATGTATTGAAAATGAATATTTAGCTTTACAACCAATAAGGTATTTATAGGTGAAGCTTGAGACAAAGTCTTCAACAAGACTCCACAAGTATAGGAAAGGTGGCAAATGAGAACCCATGAGACTAGCTCAATAGTTCAACCTCCCTTCTATGTAGCAGCGATGTGTCAAAAATGAGTTGACACATCGACTAGTGACTCTCCTAAGGAGACTTAGTCTTTCCACATGTGAGGAAAGCTACTAACTAGGATTATGATAGGATAACTCATGTTGAGTTATACACCAACAAACGCTTAACTATCCTAAGTGGCTACTGGCAACAAATGATGAATCTGGTGAGGATCATCCCGAGATCTACTAGAAGTATCCAACGAGAGAGCTATGATAACTAAAAGATATAAAACCAAAACCACCCAATGCAATGGGAATTCCACATGCGTGAACTGAACGATTTCCTAAATGAATAATTAATAACTAGGAAGACTAATAGGGGCCGCGGCATGACTGGCGTAAGATCCTGTAATACTGAATTATTCACTGCTTTTTTTACTAGCATTGGGGTCGATAAGGATAATGGGCCCGAAATTGCAACTGGGTTTGCTCCAAAGTAAACATTGATGTTGCAAACTCTTTTAACACTGTTGTAGAAGATGAGGAAGTGAAGAAAAACTCAAGGCTGGGGAGGTAACTGCAGGAGAATCAAGAGGCTTTTAAATTTGTAAACATCTTATTGGTTCAATTGCTGCGGCTATGTTAGATTGACAATGGAATCAAAGGGATTGGCCCAAACTGAAATTTTCTAATATGTTCAAGTGCTTCAGCTATGATAGGTTCTTGATGAATCAGGGGAGCCTATTTAAATCTATATACGACCTACCGCCATTCAAAAGCGATATATGGCTGTGACAAGGTTGCCAATAGAATCAGGGAGCTTATTTAAGAAACGTCCACACCCTTCTATATTCAAATTAATTTGCAGCTGGGACAGGTCGCTAATGTAATCAAGTAGGTTATTTAAACTATGACAATATTCTATTTTTAAGTGCTGCAGATGTGACGAGTTGCCAAAGGAATCAGAAAGGTATTTTAAACCTCTATAGCCTTCTATGTTTAAATGCTGAATCTGTGAGAGGTTTCAATATAATCAGGGAGGTTATTTAAATCTATACACCCTACCATGTTCAAGTGCTGCCGCTGTGACTGATTGCGATAGGAATCAGGGAGCTTATAAACGTCCACTTCCTTCTATGTTCAAGTGTTGCAGTTGTAACAAGTTGCTAAAGGAATCAAGTTGATTAATTAAACCATCACAATATTTTAGTTTCAAATGCTACAGCAGCAATAGAATCAAGGAAGTTATTTAAAACAAAATTAAAACTTCTTGTTATGTTCAGAGAATGTCGCTGCTGAGATAGGTTGACAATGGAATCAAAGAGATGACTTAACCTCCACTTAATTAGCAGTTTATTATCTTCTTGACAAGTCGACACCATCAACGAAGAGGCGCCTCAACATGACAAACAGATTTTCATTACCAAGGAAGAGAGGGGCAGCGAGAAGCTAGTTTACTAAAATCAGATCTATGATCATTTTAGATATTCAAAGGAAATAGTCCACACACTGGGTTGTTCCAAATTCCCCAATTTCCCCTAAACGCATGCAACACAGATTTCCCTGCTCATGACATCTGGGTTCTATTTCATGTAATCACCGTCAAGGTGTTACTGGCCAATAAGAAGAAGGGAATTCTTATAGCGAAATAAATAGAGATAAGATGCCTTCTTACAAGAAGCTCAAACGTAAGGCTTAAGTGTAGCAACATTCTTTTTAAAATAAAGGATTTAGTAGCGACAGACACCATGCACCAAGAAACAGGAGAGAGAGCTAGGTAAGGAGGCAGCCACGGCCCAAGCAAAGGGAGCATATCAGATTTTGGGAGAGCAAAATATACACATTGTTTTTCAGACATCTTTTAAATAAATAAAAGTATTTTAAGCTAAGTAAACAGGTACAAATTAAAACAGAGGAACTTGATTAATTTGATTATCAGGGTTGAAGCTTGATGCATCGATTGCTTCTTTCGACTTGTACCTGCAAAATTCTTCAGATTTCCCCAAAACTGTAAGTCCCCACTTTCAACTTCTGAAACCCAAGAAAACTATCCAAAATTCTCAAGACAGTTCAGAACAAGATTTTTTTTTCCAAAATTAGTTTTTCCAGCACCAGGTAAAATTCCGCCAAAAACCAAAAGCAAGATTTACTGCTTTTGAAATTAAATGCAAAACCCCATTCCTCAATCAGTTAACTCATTTATTAACCACTCTCCTCCGCCAGATGTTGTATGCAATCTTTTCTTTAATTATTTTATTTTATTTTATTTCTACTATTGTATTTGCCACCACACCACAACTAGTTAATTAATTGAAGTATCTTTATTTAGATTACACACTACAGATTCATTTTTAAATATTTATTTATTAGTCTATTTCTTCCCTAAATTTTATTTGTCTAACATCACAATTTAATATATTTATTTTAATATTTTATTTAAAATTTCAATTTGTTAAAATCAACTAACTACTTAATAATATTTATTTAATCTATTACTCATTTATGTACAAGCTTCTATTAACTTACTGTAAAGCCTTTAATTTCCATGCTTTCTTCCTAAACGAAATAAACAAACAAAGGCACCCAACAATCACATTATTCAAGACATGCTATCAAGAAATTAACTCAAATATAGGTAATCAAGCTCACACTACAACATGGTCAAGATGAAGCGTGGAGGGGCATTACAGTGTGTTGAGGAGGAGATAAAGGTTATGAAATTTAAATAATTTTGGCTGAGTATTATTATAATGAAATTGTTGGGATGTGGATTTGAGAATAAGTTCAAAGTTAAAATTGTGACATCATATTTTTTGAATCCATAATGTGCTTAATTACATAGCCTTAGATTATAACTTTTAAGAGAAGTAGGCCAAAGCCTGTGTTAAGGAGGTTTCTTTTGGTTATGTTACAACAAGATATTTTGGGGATAAGGATTTGGGAGGAGGAAGGGTATGAATCTATAAAGGTTTACTCAGATCCCCTTGGAGGAGCCCAAGAAACATGTAAAGGACCCCAATCCTTCTTGGTTAAGAGGATCCCATATGGATATGGATGGTCTAGAAGCTCCTTTTGTTGTTGTGAAGGGTAAAAGCAAGAAATCTAAAGCTATGGTGGATGAGGAGGCTGTGGTTCCTGCTAAAATTAAAGGGAGCCAAAAGGCTCTCTAGGAGGACATGTGACTAAAAAGGTGGAGAGTTTTGAACCCCTATGGGTCATAAGAGGAAGAATGTCAAATCTGTTATGGAGGGTGCAAAGGGAGAGAAGGATAAGAGGTCTACAATTAAGAAATTTTTAAAAAGTGGCAAAGAGAAGGAACGGGGGGTTGACATTGCTACTTGAAAGACTAGTGGTAAAGAGAAGGAACATGGGGTTAATGATCTTGAGAAGGTTTTGGAGACTTATGAGGTTCGTGGTGTTGATAGCTTTGGAAATGAGATTGTGTAATTTCCTAAATCTGTAGATGTCATGGTGAAGGAGGTTGTAAAACCTAAAATCAAAATTCTTGGCAATGATGGTAAAGGGAAAGCTAAAGTGGTTCTATAAGGTGATTTTCATTAGGAGGCTCAGGTCAAGGAGTCTGATAGTTTATTTGCTGACATTAATATCTTTAATTATAATAGGCAAGATATTAGTAATGTTTTGAGTATGGCCAAAGATGACATTGTGATTTTTTTAAGCTTTTTAAATGGTCTTTTAGTGAAGTTAACCAGCTTAACATCAAAGTGTGATCATTGGCCAATATACATGCTAGGATCATCAATAACACCAACATGGAGACCTTTTTTATCATATTAAGAGAATGAAGGATGTTATTAATGGTGTGTTTGTTGATGTGCAGAAAATGAAGAACAACCATGAAGCTATAATTGCCTCTCTTGAGGAGAAAATTGAGAAAATTCACGCTAATCTTGATATTGTGATTAAATTTAGTCAATCTTCTCTTTATACCAATACACAGGGCTTAGCTATTTTGAATGAAAAAGTGCACAAATGGACTAGGGAAATTATTGTACAAAGGAAAGGAGATGGTGGTGATGAAGCTGACGGTCTGAAGGGTACTCAAAATTTGGTTGGGGTTGCTAGTCCAAGTATTAGAACAAGGAGAAAGACTAAGAAAAACATGGGGATCCCTACTCATGAGCTGGTTGAACTTGTTGATATGCATGAGTGTATCATTTTTATTGATTTGGAAGTGGCAAAGATCTTAAAGAATTTATAGTAGTCCCCTGTTGTTTTTAGTGTTGTTTTCTATTTTGTGTTGTTGACTTGCTAATAATTGGCTGCTTTCTTTTTCCTACTTTATCCTAATGGAAATTAATTTGGACTTTTGGGATGCTTTTTTGTCTTGCTTTATGTTTATAGTAGTTGATCTCATGTAAAGGGCTTTGAGTCCTTTGAAAACCTATTTTTACTATAATTAAAAACTTTTGAGAGAAGTTATAATTTTTTATATTATTATATTGCACAAAATAATGTATTAAAAAATTATTGTTACAAATTAGTAAATGGTTAAAAAATATGTTTTATAATATCACTTATTGAGACATTTTCTCAAAATAAATAAAATTAAATAGAAAATAATATGATTATGGTAATTTCACCATTACAATTATATACTAATATACACTTAACATATAAATTATAATAAAATAATATTGTATCAATATATTTATATTGATTTTATATTATTATATTTTATTTAATTATCTATAAATTATTATTATATGATTTAATTATACAAAAAAAGCAAGCACTTGGTATCTTCAAACCTATCTTTTATGTCATTGGTTGAATTTAGAATATATATTAAATATAAAATATAACTAATTATTTGAGAATATATAATAACTATATAATTAATAACTATATAGAATTAGTATAGAATTTATAAATTTATATAAAAATATAATAATCTACATAATTATATTTAGTATACTTATCTTTAGAAAATATATGTAAATGATGTCAAGGAATAACACTCTCAAAGTCTATTTTTTTAAATCACAAATCATGCCTCTAATATTATTTTAACGAACCAATCATTTTTATTTTAGTAATAAAAAATGAATAATTTGGCATGAATAAAAATAAAAATAAAGAGTTATTTAATAATCATCAAAATGATTCATACCTATAAATTTTGTGATATACACAAGAAATCCCTAGAACTTGACCAATATTTCCACTTCCATAATGATAGGAATGATAATTGAGAGGGAGGAATGATGAATGAACAAAAAGTTGCAACTCACCACCCATCAATGGTCACCTTGAAGGATTGAAGTCATACACATCACCTCAAATATTTGGATCTTGATTTTCTTGAATGTTTAGATGCTTTGGAGACCTATAACAAGGGTTAGCCTTCAAAAAACATGAACATAAAAACACACATAAACTCACATAGAGTTTGACATGATGTTGGATCTTGAATTGATGTAATAATGCTCTGAAATTTTTCTCTTGACATGCTCAATAGTTCTCTTGATCATAATTTTTCCAATAGTTTTCTATATTGCTCTTGTTAGATTTTAAATGATGCAATAACTAGGTATTTATAGGTGTTTATCCAATTTCTCAAAAACTAGATTCCAAAAGCCAACATTTCATATTTGAATTTTGGATGTTAAAATTCTGCCAACAACATATTAAAATTTATGTCTTGGCTAAGGAGACAGACCCATTCACCCATGGGCGAATGGGTCCTAGCCAAAATTTCTAGGTTACTCTCAGTCAAGGGTAAATTAATTATTAGATGTATTTATTTAATGCTTGTCCTCCTTCAAAAAACAATAAAAAATTAGGCTTTGGAATACATAATTTGGAAAATTAGAATCTTAATTAAGTCCAATAAATTAAAGGGAGAAAACATAAAGTGAAATTGTTAAGGTATACAATTTTTGAAATTACAATACCATTCTTTGGAGTGACACTAATCCATTAGTTATTTATCTTTGCTACCTTCAAGTATAAGAGATCACACAACACCCAAACTTGAGGATCAAGTTGATCCAGGTAAAATGAAAAATCTATGATTGCACCAAGGAAAAGATAAATTCAATGAGATAAGACTAGACCCTATCTTCTACATGATGAGTTCTACAAGATGCAGGAGGTTAATCCTAATAAGGGTCTTAAGTAATAACAAATATATTTGATATGTATATTGCTACAATGATGAAACTAAGTTGAGATGACACAAAACATAAGCCCAATTTTCTATCACTAACTTAGATTATGTTGGTTACATATCATCTTGTAGCTATAGACCATAAATATATAGATAATTACACATTCATAGATATATATATATATATATATATATATATATATATATATATATATATATATATATATATATATATATATATATATATATATATATATATATATATATATCATATATATATATATATGAGTAAACAATTTTACAATATAATATTTGCAAGTATGATCCTTTATATCCTTACTATCATTGTGAAATAATAATTGCAGAAATAAATATATCTTCATATCAAATAGAAAAAGTGGTAGAAAATGAGTGAATAACTAGGCCTATTCTTCTTGCCTTTTAAAACTCCATGGAGACAAAAAAAACCTATAAGTTATACCTTGCTATATATGTTTATTTTTCTTCGAATTAGAGGTGTTGAGTTAGCTACAACCATAGGAGACCAGTGCCTTATCCTATAAGAACATAGTCATTTCAAGCAACTCATAATAATATTTATTACTATATCTCTTAGATACAAAATAACTAAACCTTGCAATAAGTGCAACAAATGTGCACCTAGGAATTTCTTAGATTCCATAAATAATATAGGAATAAATGGAGACAATTTTCAAAGAAAAACCAAAATGATTATTAAATTGATTTGCTAAAAAAAATCGCATTGTCATAGGTGATATCATAACTTAAATCAGACAATGTCCGTATTTAAGAAAAGTTTTTCAAGAATTTGAAAACAAAAATCTTAAACAAACATAGACTTGGCCCTAATATTGCCATAGAAAATATCCATCAACATCCTCAATAGCAACTCAAAATGACTCAAAAATTGCATTATATGAGAAGATGAATGGCTTAGATTGAGGATAAAAATGACACTTAGCACGATCTAGTTTCTCCTTTTTTTTTAAGCTGAATGGGCATAAAAAATATGACTCAATATTTTTAAACACCTCTTCTCCTCAATCATTTTCTGTAATCTAAAAGTGATTTTCATATTTTCAAGTTTGAATTTCCCATCCAGCATTTTATCATTGTAGTAAAAATATGTTTATCAACCTGATTTTCATATTGTAGGTGAAAAATAAACTCTCCAACGCTAACCTCTTTCATTGGAAAATGAAAACCCAGTTTAGATCATGTAATTTGACCCCAAAAACTCCCTATATTCTTCCCTCCATCCACTCTAGAATTTTATCAAATAGTTTTCCTACAACTATTTTATGTGGACAATTTGCTAGCATTTAAATTTTATTGAAGGAGATAATTAACGTATCCCTCCTTTACCCCTAAAATATTACAAATAAAAGCATATGAAGATTTCAAAATCCTTAAACAATTGGAAAATAATGATTTAAATCCATATCCTTTTATCTAAACAAAGATTGATTTCAGCCTCATGTAAAGCCCTTGGTATTAAAGACATGGAAAAGATCAAGTCAATAATCAATGCTCAATCCCATCTGGGTAATATTTAACATTCTTAGCATCCTCCCTTTGTGTTAGTGATTTTATCACTTTGATTTTCAAACATGGCCTCCAACCTTGGGAAGGTTTTTTTCTTGTTTACTAGGAATTTCAATACTTTGTTCTAGGAATTTTTCACATCTATAGTCATTTTCCTTTGTGCATGATATTTCAAACATTGTTAGGTGTGTTTGAAACTATTCTAGGGTGTTTAAGACTGATTTGAGACATTTTCCACATAGTTGGGGCATGAGAAACCCTTCCTAGGCATTTTTAATCATGCAGGGGTGTGATAAATCAATGAAAGATACTTAAAACTCTTTTCAAGGAATTTGAAAACATGTTTGGGACATTTTTAATTATGTTGAGGTATTTCTATTAATGATTTATAATTTAAAACTATTGTTGTGTATTTTTCGATGTGAATACAAAAGTTTTAATAGTAAATAATGTTAAAAACCACCCAAATATTAATTTCCACATGGTCTCACTCTATTGCAATGTTGGTTTCCTTCACATCATAGTTTTGGATGTGAGAGGCATCTATGAAGTTGTCATGAGAAAAAAGAAAACACATAAATTTTATTTTGCACATGGAAAATATGAAAACCAATATTGGATGCCCCTTCTTTATTGAATTTTTTTAACATACTCTCCTTTCATGCATCACATGAGAAAGGTATAATAGCAACTTCAAAGCCATCTATAAATTCCAAAATATTAAAATCAACCCCAAACTCACTTGATCACCTTTAAAATAGAGATGGAGTCTTGCCTTGAATTATAAAAACTTTTTGCAAAATAGATTTAGATTTTAATGCTAGACATTTTGGACTAGCCTGCCATCTTGGGGCTCAAAAATAAGATTTCTTTGCTGAAATAAGGTTAATTTGCATGAGAAATGAGGCACAAAAACAAGTTTCAAGAAGATATTTTATTCTTCATCCAAGCCTCTCATAAATGTTTTATATAATGTTTAAATGACGTGTTTTACAAACCATCACACTTTCATAAAGAATTAATTTGATTAATTCTTTTGACTTTTTTTTCTCTTGGGATTCTTTATTTTTCACCCAATAATTACATATAAAATTTATTTTTATCTCCCTTTTCTCCTAAAAGGTCAAATAATAGTCAATTGTTTTCACTTTTAATTTCAAAATATCATTTAGGTTAGAAAAAACATATGTTTTTTATTTCGAGGAAAATTTTCCATAGAAATCATCAACAACAACAATGATAGCCTCTCCAATCTTGATGCATCACCACAATCGTATATTTCAAGAATGAATGTGATGAAGATACAAATTCTCATAATTGTATTATCCAAATTCAAGAGATCATAGATCCTCCAACTTTACTTTATCTTTGAATTTGCTGCAATAGTAAAAATAAACTAAAAAATATCTAAAGTGAGTCCCCAAAATTCGTAAAATTTTAAAATGGACTTGAAGTATGTCTTAACGTTTAGTATTTTTTAGATATATGCATTTTAGATATCTTTTATCTAGAATTTTAATAAACTATTTGTTCTTTTATGAATAGTTTGATATGTTATTTTATTTTTTTAAATGTTCAACTTTTTCAATCTTTATTTTTAATTCAAGAGTTATTTTTTCTATTCTATTAAAAACCTATTTATCAAAAATAAAATATTTCAATATATAAAAAAAAAATACTAATTTAACTCATGACAACATTATTTACAATTCATATTTTATTATTAAATATTATGTTTATCTTAAATTTGACAGTCATTTACATGTCAAAACAATATTAATAATAAACATAATATTTCCAAAATTAGCATCACATAAATTTATGTCTACATGTTTGTAATAAATAATATATTTCCACAATAAAATAAAATAACTTTTAAGTAAATAAAATAGCTCCAAATTGATATCATGAGAGATGGGTTCTTGTGAACCACTACTAATGAAACATGGGTCAATGAATTTGACTCGTAAAACTACATGATTGAATCCTAATAGCAATATCACAATATCTATACTAGTTAAATATTACGAAAAAACAAGATTTTTTTCTAACGTACTCATCTTTTACACTCCACTTCTTACTACCATAAAATGTCACTTAATATAATGTGATTGTTTAAAATTTATAAAAAATTAATAAATTTAAACATTATATTTTAAAAGTCTAATAGTTGATTCTTAAATCTAAGTAATTGAGTATATTCTAACTAATAATAATAAACCTCCATGTAGTATACCCCATGGACTAATAATAGAGGGAATAGAGGACAAAGCTAGAAATGTATCTTAGTGGTTGAAGTTGTTACACCACTACCAATAATAGAGGGAATAAGATTGTTTTACACATTTATTGAGTGGACCAAATAATAAAGCGTAGCATATTCTTCTATTTTCCACCGCTAACAACTAAAAGTGGAGAATGTGCGAGCACGATCCATTCACACCTCCACATGGAAGATTATCGTTTAAACATGTAAAGTTGAGCACTTTATTTTAATTAATAAAAAAATATAATTATATAATTATATAATAAAATAAGATTGAAAAGACATCATACATGAAAAGAGGGAACAAAAAATTCATTTAAAACAAATATAGAAGTGTATGATAGAATTTTAGTTTTTCTAAACAAATGAAAATGAAAAAAATCTCTCGAGCATGTAGATATTAAATGTTTTATTATAGGGTTTATTGTTTGGTTTTTTTGTTTTTTTGTTTTCATTTATATTTGTTTGTTGAGATATTTAGGAATTGTAATATTAATTTTGATAGTAATATTAGTTTTATAGTGATTTAAGTATATTAATATGAATTTTTAAAAAAAAAAAATGATTGTGAATGACAAAGATAATGGTATCTAAGAAATCAAAGAAGTTTGTGTTTAAGGTATAAGATATAGTAATGATAGTGAATCTAATTTTGATGTTTGTTTACTTATAAATGATGTAGGCTATATTTGTTGATGACTTAATATTATAATATAATTGTGTGTTATGTTGTTCTTATCCCTTTAGAGCAATCTCTTATTGTCTACATTAAGCATACATGAGAACCCCAAGGTATCAATCTTAAATGGGTTTGTAGCATTACCAAAGGTTTTATTGGCTTCTTTTTTAAGAATATCCAACTTAAGTTAATATGCTCTAAAAGTACTCTAAATATTATTTCAAATTGTCTTTTGATGTTATTTTCTTGGACCCATGATTCCAAGGTCCCTAAGTGAGCCTTATTTAGGGTCCTTGTCTAATTTGAGCTTTTAGGTCTCCTCTTCCATTTTGGGATTTATTGGAAAAGATTATCAATCATTGGAGCATTTTATATGTCATGAATCAAATAGATGTTATTTATTCATACCCACTAAAAGGTTTGCATCTAGGAAAACCTCACCATGAAACCAAAAGGATATAACTCACCCAATTTTATATGTATATTTACCTTGTCGAGTAACATTGATGTGCGTATAATAGTTAAAGAGGTAATGAAAATTGATGATTGTGAGTCCTAAAAATTAACCATGGACGAGGAAATAGCTACATTAAGGGTGACTAATAAATGAAACCTTTTTTTAGTTTCCTAAATGATGGAAACCCATTGTCTATGAATGGGTATTCAAAAAGAACTTGGGCTCTCATTACAACATTGAAAAATACAAAGTTTGGTTGGTTACCAAAGGTTATTCCTATGTTGAGGGAATATATTTTAGTGATATTTTCTCTACTTTTAAAAAAAAATTCCATCTATCATAATGCTAGTATCTTGTGTTGTTTCTTTTGATCTCGAGATTGAGTAGATGAATGTGAAGATAACTTTCTTACATGATGATTTAGAGGAGAAGACCTACGTGCACAACCGAAGCACTACAATGAGAAGGGAAAGGAAAACATGGTTGTTTTGTTGAATAACTTTATATATGGTTTGAAAATTTTTCTTAGAATATGGTGTAAAAAAATTGGTTCATATATTTTAGTGTTAGGGTTATCAAATCTAAGTAAGATTGTTGTGTTTCCTATAAACAAAATGGTGATCATTTTATCTTTTATCACTTTGTATGTCAAAAATATGTTGTTATTGGTAAAGGTAAGGAAATGGTTACGTACATGCAACCTTAACTACATTCAATCAAAACATATGGGCATGTGCAGGATCATGGTATGCCAAAAAGTGGCAATGGAGAAAAAATTACGTGTTTCATCGACTCAAAAATGCGAAAATGCCGAGTTGACTTTATGTGGCTTGGGTGTCAGTACACACTACCGAAGCAAAACCCAAACCTAGATTTCCAAATCGGATATTCGATTCAAATCAGATATCCGATTTGTGACAACATATATATTTCCATATCGGCCCGATTAAAACTCATTCTCATTTCACAATTGGTTAACCGCGGCGGGCGCACAATGAAAAGTTCATTCTGCAAATCAGATATCCGATTTGGTGCAAATCCATCTTCAAAA
>VDFB02224393.1:0-10697 GCA_007258455.2 Sequoia sempervirens
GCATCGCACTGAAGCTTAAAAGGCTTCGTAAAGTCAGGTAGTGCCAAAACAGGGCATGTAGTCATCAACTCCTTAAATTTCATAAAGCATTCCTGTGCCTCAGGAGTCCAAATAAATGCACCCTTCTTCAGTAAGTCTGTCATAGGGGCTGCATGTCGTGAATAACCATTCACGAATCTATGGTAGAATCCACACAAACCGAGAAACCCTCTCAACTGCGTCAGGTTTGCCGGTGTAGGCCAGTCAATAATAGCGCGGATCTTTTCAGGATCCATCCGCACTCCTCCTGCATTGATGATATGACCTAAGTATAACAATTCGGTCATTCCCAAATCACATTTGGTTTCCTTGGCGTACAAGGACTCCCTCTCCAAAATACTCAACACGGTCTCCAAGTGAGCCAGATGCTCCTGCCAAGTCCTGCTGTATATAAGGATATCATCGAAGAAGACCAATACGAACCTCCTCAGCTGTGAATGAAAAACCCTGTTCATCGTGGACTGAAATGTAGCTGGTGCATTAGTGAGCCCAAATGGCATCACTACGAACTCAAAGTGCCCACAATGACATCGGAAGGCAGTCTTCTCTATGTCCTGCTCACGAACCCTGATCTGATGATACCCCGACCGTAAATCAATTTTGGTGAAGTAATATGCTCCATGGAGCTCATCAATAAGCTCGTCAATACGCGGTATCGGATACCTGTTTTTGATCGTCCTCTTGTTCAGGACTCTATAGTCGATACACATGCGTAATGTGCCATCCTTCTTCTTTACCAACACAACTGAAGAAGCGAATGGTGACTTGCTAGGTCGAATGTGACCCATAGCAAGTAACTCCTTTATTGTCTTTTCTATCTCATCCTTCAATCTCTTAGGATGCCTGTAAGGAGTTATCATAACGGGCTTAGCGCCCTCCTCGAGCTCAATAATGTGCTCTATGCCCCTGTCTGAAGGTCTACCTGGTGAAATATCACTGCATACCTTATCATGCTTGACTCTCAACTGTTGTATGTTTGGATGATATTCAGTCTTCTGCTGTCCCTCCTGTATAGGTGCTAAAGTGCACTCGGCAGCCCACTCAACCATGTCGTGACGCATGAGCCTCTCCATCCAACGAAAAGAAATTGTTTTGATGTTGCTGTCCCGAATTGCTTTTAGTATGTGTGTCTTTCCGTCAACATCAAAACGGATCTCCATGTCCTTGAGACGAAGAGTGACTTCCTCCAATGAATGAAGCCACTTCATTCCCAAGACCAAATCAATATCTCCCATATTAACAACATAGTAATCAGCCTTGAACTCATAATTGTTCAAGCGTAAAGGGAGATTCTTTATCATGCGTTCACACCTCAAGGTGTATCCGTCGGCCACCGTAACCCTAATGCCCTCGAACTCCTCAGTGATGAGTCCGCGTTTTTCAACGAATCTAGCATCTATGAAGTTGTGTGTAGCTCCAGTATCAAGAAGGGTAATGACCCTCTGTCCTGCTAACACACCACGAATCCTGAATGAGCCCTCCTGCTGAATGCTAGATAAGCGGGCCTCCTGTATCTGAAGCTCTGGCCCTGTCTCTGCTCTAGGCTCTGAAGCCTCTGCCTCTGAATCCTCAGAACTCTCCTGCTGTTCGGAATTTTCTGATTCAGAATCCTCATAGTATGCCCACATCCTTTCATTTGCCTTGCCCTTAGGTCTTAGGGACAATGCATTGATTGGTGTCATAGGAGACCTTTAACTTTGATGAAAACAAAGCTTCTTCACCGCGTGAATCGTGGAACCTCTCGATCAAAGATTGGGCGCTGATTTACCCAGCTTTGAATGGATTTTTAAAATCTGATTTTCTTTGTTAAAATCCATGTTGTCCCTGTTCCGATTGAAACCCTTATTGTCCACGAAGATGAATTACCTCTGGAGTTAAATCTACTAGAAGGTGTTGCTAACTCCATGCTTCGTGCTTTCTTCATCGCCTCCTATAATGAAGGAGGATCAAAGGCTTTGATCCAACCTCTCAGTGGCTCTGTCAAACCCTCCATGAAGAGTACTACCAACCGCCTCTCTGAAATGTTCGGAACCATGACTGATAACTTCTGAAAGTCACCAATATAGGACTCCAAGCTGCCACTCTGTCTCAACTGAGCCAAGTCTCTGAAGTAGGATTCTGGATCCTTCCTGTCAAACCGCTCAACCAATCTGTCCACAAACTCCTGGTATGACGTGATCCTGTCATGCTGTAGTGTCACCATACCGTGGTGCCACCAATCATAAGCTACTCCCTTGAGATGCAATGTAGCATATCTGATA
Organism: Sequoia sempervirens; assembly: GCA_007258455.2. Lineage (NCBI taxonomy): Eukaryota > Viridiplantae > Streptophyta > Pinopsida > Cupressales > Cupressaceae > Sequoia > Sequoia sempervirens. Next base: position 2,301 of record VDFB02224393.1, read on the forward strand.
GCATCTCTCTCGGCCATCGGGAGTAATGTAAGAAAAGTGTCCAGCTTACTAATCCAAGCCTGAGCTGTCACTTTACCACTACCATCGAACATAGCTAGGTTGAGTCTGTTTGTAGCATGCTTTAGGTCATTATTCTGCTGTCTAGGTCTCCAATCCTGTCGACCTCTATGGTGTTCTCTCCTCTTTGTAATAAAACGGTCAAAAGTGATCCGTTCTCTGACCTCAGGTGGTACCAACTCCCACTCCTTGTTCGCTGCCATAAGCGTATCAGCGAACAACTCCTCATGCTCCTCACCTGCCAAGACCTCCTCGGCCTCCTGTCTCACAAATGTAGGCCTGGTAGGCTTGTCTGCTGTCCGTGAGGCTGTCCTAGGTGCCCTGCGAGACCCTGCTTCACTCCTCTCATCGTCACGATGTGGTGACGGTCTCCTAGGAGTACCCAATCTCTGAAGTGCTACTGCCAACTGTTGTAATACATCATCGGACCGCCGTTGACCTGCACGAAGATCTCTGAGTGCATGCAAAACCTCTGCATCGTCCTGATCTCTGTTTTTAGGTGGGATCTCTGTCCTAGGTATATATGTTCTGTCAGCCCTGTCATTCCTGTCAGCCATGTTTCCTGGCTGCCTGCTCAAACTCTGTTGCCTTTCAATCAGAGCACGTCTGCGTGTGTAATACCTGTGAGAGCCAATCTGTTCTGGCTGCATAAGACTGCTAAACCCTTAGGATGGCAGGATTTAGCTCTGATACCACTGTAGAAACCCTAAGTTTCCCCTGATTCTGACTCTGAATGTTTTGTTTGTTTTTCTGAAGTTTTTGGTTTTTTTGGTGTTTTTGAGCATAAATGCAATAATGCGATTTTGCAATAAATTGGAAATAAATTCTATAAAAATTATTCAACTCTGGAAACAAGGAGAATACTGATGCCAGTCTATTTATTTGTCTTCTGGATTTATTACAAATGAGATCCAATTACATGCAATCTAAAAAAAGCAATGACTTTTAATGAAAGAACCTGGTTTGTTGCAGCCATAAATGATCCTCTTGAATGGTACGGCTGTGATGAACTTGCCCTTCTCCCTCTGTTTAACAAGCTCAGAAGATCCCAGGTATCCTAGCGCCCAAACTGGTGAAGACTGGAATCCAGAATGATAGGCGTTTTTACCAAGAACAAGAATACGCCCTTTTAATGGTAGTACGGCCAGGTACAGCAGATGGTACGGTTGCAGCAACAGCATTAAATGCAAAGAGTACGGCCCTTCCTAATAATCTCCAGATCTAAGAGGAATAGGCGCCTACTGTAGAAAACTCCTCTGGTTGAATATTCCTTTGAAACTCTGAATATTTTAATATCTGTGATGCTCTGTAACTTCTTCTGGATGAAGAAATCTCTTGCCTGGCAATAAATCGGATGATATCTCACACCCTCTGAATCGCTCTCACTGGAGATGGCTCGTTCCCCAATGCATTCGAGACTGAAACCCTAAGTTTCTGTGCTCAGACCAAACTTGATCAATTTTCAATTCACAATAGACATAATGGCTCGAATCCCAATGAAAATAGCCTTATACTCTCAAAAGTGCGAATTCCTAAAAGATAGGGATTCATTAAAGAATTCGACTTTTCATTATTTAATTCTTTTCAATAGTCTCCGGGCAATTTTTAAATATAAATATAATCATCAAATGGCCCCCTTCCATGATGGGCGACCCCTTTATCAAAATCACTTAAGTTATAATAAAATATTATAACTTTATATTATAATGCTTCCATAATTAATATTTAATTAAATCAATTAAACATTAATATCTCGCTCAATATTCACCCGATGCTCGAGCCGTCTGAAGCTGACGAAAGAGGAAGTGATTTTGAACATAATCCATCCATACTGCTAAAAATAGCAGGGGTCCCACGCTGACTGCCAATAACTGCTAAAAATAGCAACTTATGCAAGAAGTGTCCGAACGAGCCCGAACGAAAGCCAATTGATCAAGAACTGCCAACTGAAGCTGAGCCAAGCTCCAACATGACCCTCTATCCAGTCTATCGCCTACGAGGGTTGCATGATAGGCTAATCCTGTGCTCGGAGAGATGTCAACGAGAAGGGGACATGACACAATAAGTACAATACCGAGAAGTTTGTGTTGTCCCCGACTACAAGTAAATTATGACATATATAGTCGTCGATGTTGGTTGAGGGCACCAAATGTCAGTAACTACCCGATACAACTAATCCATGGTCGGAGACTAATTCCCGATTACACACATTAATTACCATTTGTTGCATACAATAACATTTATTTATTTATTTACTTATTTGGATGACTAAAACAAGATTAATTACTTACAACCGACTACATTGGTGGCTTGACATAGGAGTTGTGAGAGTATGATCCATAAACAAGAGAAAGTTATGCCATACACTAGTCATCACATACAGATCTTAAATCAAGAATTAATGATTACTTTCTAGATAAGAAATTTAACAATGAGCATAACAGAAATTAAGAGCAACAACACCACAAATATAGGACAAAGTATTCACCCTTGCAAATGCAACTCTAGCAAAAGTGAGATAAAGCATTGACTTATCCACTATCTTCAAAGGGAAGTACAATCTTAGGCCTCTTGGGCACACAACCAGCCTAAAATCAACTTTTTACAGTTCCTATGTGTAATGCCCCCTTCTCACAAATAAAAAATTATTTGGCCATTAGCTTATTTTCCAAAGTTTCCCATAAGCTAATTGACATTGGAAAAGGGAAAATAATATAATAATTAAGATAAATTGTCAAACTTTTTAACATTTTAAATGACAGCCTACATTTAATTATTTAAAAAGGTGTTTTAAGTGTGCAGATAAAGTGTCGCTAGGCTCAAGGTGTTGAAAATCAATTGTAAGGACACTTTATATTACTTTACTAAGGAAAAAGCATTTTTTGGAAAAAAAACAATGAAAAAGCAAAAAAGTGTTTAAAAGGAGGTTGGATCTTGAGAAGAAGAATTGCAGTTCTTTATTTTCTCTTGTGCTCTAAGTAAGAATTGAGTTCTTCATATTTCTTGAAAACGAAACCCCTCTTGCAATACCAATTTTGGGGACAAAAACCCTCCTAGCTGGATTTGCTGATTTCATCTTGAATTCACAAATGTACTGCAACATTGAGTTTGATTTCTAGCTAATGTTTCAATAGAGATTTTGAAATGTTTTTGGTTTGTTTAATATTGTGTTATCTGTTGTTTGGAGTTTGATGATTTACATGAGTTTTCTATAAGTTTGTACATATTGCACCTAGTGTACCAACAACCATTATGCCTTGTATCAGACCTGCAACAATATAATATGCCTCATAAGTTTGATCTTGTAATGTCTTTACAAACGATATGCCCTAGGAGCTTGCCTTGTGGGACCATGAATCGAAATTTTCTTGGATTCAAACCTAATCTTCTTGATTTGCATCATTCCATGCACTTACCTAAAGCTTTTAAATGAGGTTGTTGGTGACTATAGATTAACCAATCATCCAAGAAGGCTATAAAATTTCCAACAAACATCTTGTCGAAAATATGCAGAATTATTCATTGAAATGTTGCAGGAGCATTGCACAAGCTAAATGGCATTCTATTGTATGCATATACTCTATCTTCCACTACAAAAGTGGTTTTTGGTTTATCTTCTTCAGCAATACTAATTTGGTTATAGCCAGAGAATCCATCCATAAATGAGTATATTTCATGCCCTGCCACTTCTTCAAGGATGGAATATGTGAAAGGTATGGGAAATGGGTCCTTAATAGTCAATGTATTGAGACTTCTGAAGTCTACACAAATTTTGATTTGTTCAAACTCCTTCAACGAGATGACTATAGGTGATACGCATTCACTAATTTCCACCTTCAATATGATCTCTACTTCCAATATTTTATTTATTTCCTCTTGGAACTTAGTTGTGTAATTCCAGTTCATCCAATATGGTCATTTTCTTCCAAGTTGTGCTCCTGGTACGATGGGATTCGATGTACACATAACTTCAGAGGTACTCCCTTAAGTTCTTTAGAGGTCTATGCAAAAACATCCTTGTATTCTATGAAAATTTTGAATGCTGACATTTTTAGTACTAGATCCCTGTCATCACCAACCATTATTGTCTTTGCACTTCCTTCTTCCCCCCCTTTTTTTTTGCCAAGGGTTCTTTATACTTGATATCTTCATTTTGTTAAAAGTTGAGTGTTGGCGTTTTGTCTAATCTTGCATCCCCTTCTTTATATTCTTTGTACTCCAGTGCGAATGTATGATTCCACATGTCAAATACTCTCCTTGTGCCTCTTTCTTTTCTTTCTTATCCTTCGTAGTTTCCATAATTTGGATCATGTTACACTTGGGTTGAAAGATCTCATAATCCTCTAGTTGCCAATGAATTAGGCCCATTCAAGGAACTTGTTTCATCTTCAAAGCAATGTTTCAAGTCCAAGATCCCTTCTTTATTTGGCTTGATGATGCCTTTCTCATTTTCTCCCCATGTTTCCCCTAGTTCTAAGTCTAAATCCAAGGAAGTTGCTTCCTCACGGCTTGATTTTTTAGATCAATTATATATTTTCTACCTTTGTTCTCAATGGATATTGTATTTTTCTTCCATTTGTAGTCGGCTTTGGCTACTATTAGACATCCTTGACCCAATAGTGCATCATAGACCCTTTTATGCAAAGAAATAACAACAAAATTTAACAGAAATAATTGATTTCTAATTCGTACCTTTTGGCCCATTAGGACTCCTAAGACTTTGATCCCTTGTTGGTCAGTTCCTACCAATTGAAAGGTTGTTGGCTAGGTAGTGGGTTTCCCAAGACTCTTCCATATGTCTTCGAGAAGTACATTTACTTTTGAGCCTCCAACAATGATTGTGTTCATAAGAGCCTTCTTGAGGATTTCCATGTGTACATTGACAAGTCTTTTCATCATATTTTTCGTCAAGAGCATGGGATCAATTACTTGCTCACCATGTAGTGGAGGCTCTAATTTTGTGTCTTTGACTTTATCTTGGCTCACCCCTTTTTCTTGGTTACTCAATGTTTCAATAGTGGTTGTAGTCTTCAATTGAGGCATGCTTTGCAATAAATCTATCATCTTCATAGGTATTGTGGTCTATAAGACTTGTACAATGTTTTGATCTGATTGGATTCTTTTGGCAATACTTGTATTGTCAATGGAATACTATTATTCCTTTGCCATAGCTTGCTCAGCTTTTGCCTTTTCCTCTCTTAGTCATTCTTTCTCTATGCGTGGGTCTAGATATAATGCCTTTTTGGTTTGCGCTCTATTCACTACTAAAACTTCATTGTTTTTCCCTTCTATATTGATCATGTTAATAGTTGCCTTTTGTTTAGGGTAATCGACATCTTCATGGTCTCCCAGTCCACACCATTTGCAAAGGAGTCCAATCTTGTTTTGGTTACTAGGACAATCTTGAGCCAAAGTGTCCCCACTCATTGCATTGCTTGCACTATATAATTGGATGCCCTTTGGAATCATATTGTATTCTGCTCTTGCTTCCACTATTATTATTGTTGAATCTCTTACTATTAGATCTTCTATTTCGATATCCACTCGAGGATGGATTAGTGTTTTATGGTTTCAATGGCATACTTGGTGGGGTAGATTGTTCTCCCTATGTGAAGAGTACTTGTGTACTCCTTGAGTTCAAATTGTATGGGCATTCTTTAATGGAATGTACCATGACCTAACAAATGTCACAAAATAACTTCTTCAAGCAATTGGTTTAGCACATAGATTACATACCCAATGAGTACTTGCCGGGTAGCCAAGTAATCACGAGATTTTTCCAAGGGCAAGTAAGTTTCACCTTTACTCGTGACTCGTCTACACCTTTCAACTCGACGATTATCTGCCAAGCACTCACGGAAAACCCTCGTGAAAACCCTAGACGCGTTTCCCATGTGGATTTTTGCTTTTCGTGCGATTTTTCGACGCGTTTTTGCCGCATTTGGACACGCGATTTTGTTATAAAACCCTTGTGCATTTCCTTACAGTCACCTGCGATTTGCACTGGTTGTCTGGCACAATTTTGATTGGTTTATTTCTGTGAGTTGGACTGATTTATTTCCGCGATTTGCAGCTACAAGGTAAGTTTGAAATTTTTATTCTCTTTCAAGTTTCATGATACACATTATCAGTTATTTTAATATATATATTATATACTATAGATTATATTTATTTTTATATATTATATATCATAGAACTTTAAAATATTATAATATATAATATATAGATTATAATATATTTTAATATATATACTATAGATTATCATTATGAATATATATACTATATAACTATATGTATACCGGTCTGCTAACAGAGCTATATTAATATATACAAAATATAGTTAGTTTATTATATATATATATATATATATATATATATATACACTAAGTTATATATTATATTTTAATACTTTTTAAGTTGTCGAGTATTTGTCGAATATTTGCCGAGTATTTGCCGAGTTTTTGCCAAGTCAAAAATTTTGGGCTTGCCAAGTACTCTCCGAGTCCGAGTATGTAAGCTATGGTTCAGCGTGTCCTTCACATTTACACTTTGTGCATTAGATTTCTTTGCTTTCCTCATTGTTCTCTTTTTCTGCCTTCAGCTCATTCATCATCCGGAGCATGTCTTTCCAAAATGCTTGTATTGTCCTGGATTCACCCTCACTACTATCATTCGAGCTGCACCCATTAGTTGTATTTCTTCCGAAGAAATTAAACAGGTCACAAGGCATTTGCTACTACCACTCAGATTGGTTTTCCCCTCACAGGGTTTCCAGAGTAAAAATCTGAGTTATATGATCTTCCATGACTGCTAATTTCTGAGGGTTTTATTTCTGTTATGCTCACAATATTCTTACCACTTATAAACTTCATTTGATACAAGCAAGTACAGTTAGAAACATTTTTGTGATACTTAAATTCTAGAGGTTCAAGAGTTTGCAGATCAGTGTGCCATTATTTCTTTCTGATACATTAAGATTCGGTCAGCATTGCTTCTCCTGCATATGTTTATCAGTATTTTTTCTCTTCAAAACTTCTTAGGTCTGGAAAAAATTCTGGTAAACTTCTAGTAAAAATCAAATTTCTACTGGTTTGAATGCTTTACATGGTTCAGCCTCTTGGTTGTTCCTTCTGCTGTTTAGCTTCTTTTCCAATCTGTGTGCTCCCTGTGAGTTCTTTTTCTTGAGATTTGATGCCTCTTAACAGAGGCAATAATCCTTTTTTAATGATAATCATATCAAAGACCATAATGAAAAGGCTAATAGGGTTCTGTTAGTTTTAATAAGTTTTGAAAGATTGAAAACTAGCATAAGGTGTAGGTTTCTGAATAAAGGGTAGGAAATAGATAAGGCATTAAGCTTGAAGAGATTGAATGAAGATTAGATTAAGTTTACATGTTGATACTTTTTTGTTTATGAAGAATTTTATATTGGTGTAGTCTGTTCACCTTTAGACTTTAATGATCTATAGATTTCGCTTGATTTTTTTCATCTGACTTCATAAAGCCTTGTAACTTTCTGCCATATCTTCTAGATCTATTTTACATACAAAACAAGAAATGGAGAAAGAAAAAAATATACAAAACTCAAAAAACACAAGCAATAGGAATTAGATCGTGAAAATAGGCTAGCACTTCATAACTTTCAGAAAAATGGAAAGGGGCACAAAATAGAAAATGTGTTGGCAACAATAAATGGAGGTTGATCAGAAACATTTTAAATGCAAGGTAAAGAATATGACAGGCAAAAACTCATTTTCCCTCCAAGCGTTTGAATGGTGATGTAGAAGTGTGGTAACTTATTTTGAGACCTGATTATGCTAAGCATGTACCTTAATTTGTTTTGAGAAGTACAGTACTTTGCAGTTACACAGAAAAAACAAGCAAAAAATAACTCAGTAGAATATAAATACTGAAGTTGACAAATAATTCAATTGCATGAATAAGATTCTTTACTCGATGAAGATTTTTATGTCCAGACCCAAGGAAATTATAAAACATTGCAAATTATATCTATACATGTGTAACCATCATGTTCAAAATTAATGCAATTATTTACACAACTCTTATGCCATTCTTATTTGACATAAATTGATTGACACATCTCCGACTGTGAAAATAACATACATGAGTTTGTATTGGAATTTAGGCTCACAATAGTAGTCCGTCAAGTTTAAGTGTGTAAGCTCTAAAGTTTAAACATAAGCTCATTTTGATCCTTCTTGCTCTATAAGCAACACAAAAGAATTTATATTAAGATGAGACTATACACAAGACCTAAGAAAAAGTTCCGTAAAATGCTTATTCAAGAAATTTCGATCAGTACCTGTAATGTCCCCATTT
>VDFB02224394.1:0-12148 GCA_007258455.2 Sequoia sempervirens
TAGAATCTAAAAAGATGAATAACCCAAAAACTAGTGCAAATAAATAGATATGAAACTGTGAAAGAAAATGACATAAGATCAAAATAGCAACATAGAGTTAGTCTCCACGAGAGTAATGCAAATGCTCCAAAAGAAAAATGGCATTATGAGGATGTAAACACAAAGACATATTCAGCTTGAGAATTGAGATTACAAAGGAAATGCCTTGGTTATATAGGCCAAGGGGAGAGATAGATGCAACCAGATTATGACAAGTGTTGACATCCTATGAGGTGTGATAACTCATGTCATTAAAGGCTCAACCACCTTTTTCCTATGTAAAACTAAGCTAGTGTGAAGAGGACTTTAGTGGAGAACTAGTTAAGAATGAACTAGTTAGTTAAAGTACCCCTTTCACACTAACAAGGTGAGTATAAATAGACTAATACTCACATAATATAACCTAAGCAAGCTTAATTAAAGTGTAGGAAAAACCTAGGAATATAGGAAAATAAATAACCCAACTAAGAATAAAAACCTACACTAACACCCCTCTTAAGCACAACTTAGGAGGATGTAAAAGAAGATGGGTCCCAACAAATGAGGCCATGTTAGGTACCCATGTACAAATGCAATGCATAAAAATTTCTCACAATTGGAGAAAAGGAGAAAACCCAGTGGGACAAAACTCCTCCCCAAAAGAGAGATGAAAAGAAAAAAAGGACTAAGTAGCCCCCCCCATGGATGACAACAACTGCACCCCAAGCAAAGCTCACAAATGAAGGAACTTGCTCTCAGTGAAGGGTTTGGTGAAGATGTCTATAGTTTGATCTGATGTCGGACAATACTTGAGATCAATAATCTCACTATGAATCAGCGCCCAGATGTAGTGCATGTGGATCTCGATGTGCTTGGTTCGCTAATGATGGACCAGATTGCAAGAAATATGAATCGCACTCTGGTTGTCACAATAGATGACTGTGGGCTTCTGAAAGGGAATGCCAAACTCAGTGAAAATGTTCTGAAGCCAGATGGCCTTAGTAGCAACATTACTGCTCCTCAATACTCAACCTCTGTAGATGAAAGAAATAGCAGACTACTTCTTGCTCGACCAACAAACTGGATCGGAACCAAGGGAGAAGCAATACCCTAAAGTAGACTTGCGGTCTTGCGAATCTCCTGCCCAATCTGAATCTATGTGTCCCACCAAGGAAAAATCCATGCCCGCTGCATAATGAATCCCATAATTGTGAGTACCCTTGATGTAGTGAAGAATCCGCTTAACTGCTTTTTAGTGTAGCTCATGTGGCTCCTGCATGAATCGAGAGACCATGCTTACTACATATGAAATGTCAGGCCTCATATGAGTCAAATAGATGAGACTACCAACAAGCTATCGATACAAAGTGCCATCAACCAAGGGTTAATAACACTTAGCCTCAAGTTTGACCCCTGACAAAAATGGAGTTGGAGCAGGCTTACAATTAGCCATGTGAAACCTCTGGAGCATGTCAAGTGCATACTTAGACTATGCAAGAGTGATACCTAGGGAAGACTAAGTGATCTCAATCCCCAAGAAGTAGTGCAACAAGCCCAAGTTTGACATCAAAAACTGATCATGAAGGGCAGTTTTCACTGCTCGAATAGTGGATGAGTGACTCCCTATGATCAACAAGTCATCGACGTAGAGAACCAAGAAGGTGTGAGTATCATCCTGCTACAATATGTAGAAATTAGTATTAGAATGGCATTGAGTGAATCCCATTGTCAGAAGGAAGGAGTCCATCTTGGCGTACCAAGCCCAAGGAGCCTGTTTAAGGCCATATAGAGACTTTCAAAGATGACACACAAGTGAAGAATACTGAACAAACCCCTATGGCTGCTCCATGTATATCTCCTCCTGAAGATCACAATGAAGAAAAACACTCTTCACATCCATCTGCTGAACATCCTATCTATGTGCTGCAACTATGGCAAGAACAAGTCAGATGGAATTCATTTTGGCGACTAGTTCAAAAGTCTTAGAGTAGTCAATCCCTAGAACTTGGGAGAATCCTTTGGAAACCAAGCGAGCCTTATGCTTGTCAACTAACCCATTTGATGCATATTTTGTTCAAAAGATCCACTTGCATTGAACAAGTTTTCTTCCCTTAGGAAGTGGGACAAGATCCTAGGTGTGGTTCCTCTCCAAGGAACTGAACTCTTCCTGCATGGCTGCATCCCACTGGGGGACACTAGAAGCTTCTCGAAAAGTATATGGATTAGAAGCTGAAGCAAGGAAGGCATGTGGTGCATCATGAAACTGTGATCTGATGGATCCCCTACCCAATCACCTGCTGACTAAAATTTTTGACCAGCCCAAATATGCCCTATGGCTAGAGAAGGAGGAGAATCTGGAGGAGAATCATCATCCTCTAAAGATGAACTATGTGCATCCTCATGATCACTATCATCATCTGAAGTAGAGGAAGAAGAATCCTCATCATGATCTAAAGTATTATGAACCTCTGAAGAACTATCATCATGATAGAAGGACTCCGAGATGATGGTGGTAGGAGAAGTGTCAATAGAAGGACTAGAAGTACTTTCCTCAAATTGAACACTCCTCCCAATGAACAACTCATGTTTGGTAGGATGAAGAAGCCTATAGCCTTTGACATCATTTGGGTAGCCAAAAAAATATGCAAGGCTTGCTCTACGGATCCATAGCCTTATGTTTCTCTGCTGGAATTTGAGCCCATGCTTTAGAGCCAAACACTCAAAAGTGCTTAACTGACGATTTTTGACTAGTCCAAGCTTGAAAAGGAGTTACCCCCTTCACAACTTTATGGAAAATGCAGTTTTGGATATAACACGCACAGTCAATGGATTTTTCCAGAAAGGTAGTGCCAAAGACTTGGAGTGAATCATACAATTATCCATCTCTTTCAAGGACCGATTATTTCATTCTGTGACTCCATTCTGTTGAGGACTATAGGGGACTGTATGCTACAAATCAATGCCCTCTAAAGCACAATACTGCACAAATATGTGGTTGACATATTCCCCCCCATTATCTCTATGTAGAACTTTGATAGATTTTCCATTTTGTTTCTCTGCAAAATCCTTATACTCCAAGAATGAATCAAAGACTTTATACTTTTTCCTGAGAAAGTACATAATGGTGTACCTAGAGAAATCATCAATGAATGTCAAAACATATCGAGCTTTACTAAAAGATGGTTGTGGAAATGGCCCTACCAAATCACTATGTACCAACTCCAAAAGACGTGAGGCTCTCCAAGATTTTCCTTTATCAAACTTCTATTTAGGATGTTTGCCAAGAATGAAACCATGACAAACACCTTTAGAAAAGCGAACTATAGGAAATCCTATAGCCATATCTTGTTTGTTGAGCTGCTGCAAATAATGGTAGTTCAAGTGTCCAAACCATTGATGCCTTAAATTACTCACATCATCTGATTGAGTGAGTAGAATAGTCGAGGGGGGATCGAGAACAAATAAAGTCAAGACTGATGATCTGCTCTCCCAACTGCAACTGTAGAATCATTTTGCATCTCACGAATCACCACTGAATCATGAGTAAACTCAACTCTCTTACCTGTACCTGTGTAAGTGATTTGATAGATAGATAGGAGATTAGTTGATAATGAGGGCACACAAAGAACATCCTGAAATGTGCCATCCCCCATATCAACAAACCCTCTCCCACATACCTCAAGTGGAGTGTCATCACCCATCAGAATGGAAGGCATAGAACATGGCTCCATAGATTCCATTTCATCTTTAGTTGAAGTCATGTGGTGTGAAGCACCTGAATCAAGAACCCATGTGGATGGTGAAGAAGCAACAACTACAAGGGCCTTTCCCTTTCCTTTCCCCTTGCTGTTGTCTTTGGCCTTGTAAGAACCCTCATTTGAACTCTATTTGATGGAATCAAGAGCATTGAGATTATTCTTCTCAAGAGTATGTGTCAAATGATCAACTTGTTTCTTCAAACACTTGTGTTCATCATGACCGAGTTTCTTAAAATAGGCACATTTGACCTTCTCTTTCTTAGGCTTTTCGCCCTTAGAAGATTGGGTCTCATTGGTTGCTTTTGAAGTAACTAGAATATGATCCTTTTTCTCTTTGCTATTCTTTTGTTTCTTATCCTTATTGTTACTACTTTGTCCTTTTTGTTCTTTTGTACCTTGGTTGACAACTAGTGCATGTGACTTAGAGGATTTAAGAGTGCCCATCTGGATTAGCTTATCTTGTTCCCGTGTGAGAGAGATAGCAAAATCATCCAAAGATGGCATAGTGAACTGTGTCCCAAGTGCACCCTTAGTAGCATAGAAGGTAGAAACAAAGACAATATTCTAAACTTAGTTTAGAGAGAATACTAAGAATCAGTTGTTCATCTTTCTTATCAATACCACATTGTTTAAATTGCAGCCTTAGTGATTTCAATTTTGTGAAAAAATCTTGAATTGTGTTGAAATTGCCTGGACTTAAACTAATTAGCTCATTTTCCAACATATGACCCCTCATTGAATCTTGTGTGTCAAATAGTGTTTCTAGCTTTTTCTTGATTTCATTTGGTGAATTCAAAGACTCAATGTGAAATAGTAAATCAGGAGAAGCAGACAAACACAATGTTCCATATGCCTCATCACATTTGTTAAACCACTTAGGCTTATCTTCATCTTTAGCAAGTGCAGTTTCAAGTCCCATTGTTATCCTATGCAATCTGACTTTCCTTAAGTAGATTGTCATGGGCGATTTCCACTCAAAGTAGTTGTAAGGAGTTAATATGGGTACTATTGTTTGATCCATGATGAAGAAATGTAAAAAGAGATGTTGAAAAGTAGAGAACATACACATGACAACTCCCCCTTTTAACTCAAAGAAAGAACCCCCCAATCAAATATGATTTGGCACTTTATAATTAGTGCATTTACAACTTCCACTAGCAATAATACTTAGTGGTCTTGATCTCAATGCTTTACAAAATTCTCACACATTGGGTGTATATTGAAAGTATAAAATTGGAGTTAATCTGAGTGAAACTAACAACACCACTACGTTCTACTCAAAAAATATACACTTTCAAAAAAATAATCACCTCAATCCAAGATCGTATGAGAAAGTTATGAGTCTCTGAAGTTCCCAAAATGAGAACTCTGTAGTGTCACGGGTGAGAATTTACAATTTCTAAAAAATCACTGCATCAAAACTGAAAAATGCCTGTATTGGTGCAAAGAGAACTAGAAAATAGCCCAAATAAAAAAAAATCTTGAGAAACAGAGCCAGTATGAGTGAGAATGAAGCATTTGAAAACTGCCTTCAAATATGCAACTGTCAACAGAGAGGGGGCCTGCGGAAATGCTGACTTTCAGTTTCTGCAAAATATATAACTTGTATGCAAAAACTAGCAACAACCCAGATGGTTTTTTTCTGCTGCACACAAAACCCAGATGGCATATTTTCTTTAAATTGTATAAAAAATGTAGATCTAGTGTAAAATAATGCTCTTTACAGCGAAAAAACCCCAGAAATGGAAAAACAGCCTGTAAAGGCTCAATCAGCTACCTAAGTCAAGCAAAGGCATGCTAAATCCTACAATTTTAACAAGATCTTCACAAATCCTTTCAAATTCTTCAAATCGTTCGAAAACCTAAGAGAAGAGTGTACGAGATTTTGAAGAAAATTGCAACAAAGCTTATTAGCCCCCCAAAAACTCTCAAATAAGGAAACTAGAATCTATCTTGCACTAGAACAACTCTGATACCGTGATAGAATCTAAAAAGATGAATAACCTAGAAAACTAGTGCAAATAAATAGATATGAAACTGTGAAGGAAAATGATATAAGATCAAAATAGCAACAAAAAGTTAGTCTCCACAAGAGTAATGCAAATGCTCCAGTAGCAAAATAGCATTATGAGGATGGAAAAGCAAAGACATATTCAGCTTGAGAATTACAAAGGAAATGCCTTGGTTATATAGGCCAAGGGGAGAGATAGATGCAACCAGATTATGACAAGTGTTGGCATCCTATGAGGTGTGACAACTTATGTCATTAAAGGCTCAACCACCTTATCCCTATGTAAAGTTAAGCTAGTGTGAAGAGGACTTTAGTGGAGAACTAGTTAAGAATGAACTAGTTAGATAAAGTGATCCTTTCACACTAACAAGGTGAGTATATATAGACTAATACTCACATAATATAACCTAAGCAAGCTTAATTAAAGTGTAGGAAAAACCTAGGAATATAGGAAAATAAATAACCCAACTAGGAATAAAAACCTACACTAACAAAAATGCCTTACCTTCACAATGCCAAGGAAATGCTCTAATACCACTTGTCATGAAACAACTTGCACAATAGAAGAATATAATACTAAATATATTATAAATACTTGATAATAATATGCCACTTTGAGAGGGAAACCTCCTAATCTTCTTTGACAGAGATACCTCTAATAGTCTTCATCAAGAAACAATACTCAACATGTTCATAATTACTATCCACTAGCTCCTATATACATAATTATGCTTTGGATACCATCCAAGGAAACTTAGATACTTAAGTATAACCCCTAGGATGACCTAACTACTTATATATAATAATAATAATGATTATATAACTTATTTAAGAGCTAAAGTAGCTAAAAAATGACTACTAATAACCCAATACACACTATAGGGCTAGAGGGATATGAGATGTATCTTGGAAAAACCATTATTGGAAAAAAAATAGTCTCTAAAATCTAAATAAATGTATTAATCAACAAAAATATCTATTACAACACACTTAATGCAAGTATCTTTCACATAAGACAACATCAACATTGGACCTAGAGTAATATAAACAACATAACAATACCTAAAAAATACACTATATAAACTTCATCTTAAGCACCCAATAAATAGAAAAACCAATAAATGAAATTATCAAATAAGAATTATAAAACAATGAGCTAATACCACCCAAAAATGGTGTCTAAATACCTTAGCCAAGTTCCAACAAGAGTTCAAAGAGAATTCCTTTAAAAATATGCCATAACATGCCATATTATCCTCCCAACTTAGGTGCTCTAATTTATATTCAAGCCTTGCAAAGATGCTTTTATGATATTCATAATGACATGTCATAAATTTGTGAATGTTCTTGGTCAACATGTGTACTTTCTCTTACAACTCTTCTTATGTGTCATTTATGATATTATATCCTTGATGTGGAAGGCATATCTTTTGGACATCATAACTTTTGATCTAGAGGAACCCCATTGCAATTTACCTAGTTAAAGTCCATTTTGGTAATTTTTAGGGCTAAAATAATCTCTATAGCCTAAATAAAATTTAAAGATTGGGATGCAAGGATGAGAGACCTTTCGTAGCAATTCATTCAATGATTGGAGTAGAAGAATGTAAATAGTAGCTATGGATGACTAGATCTCATTGAGGTACATTTTTTTATTAGTAAGCTTGGCCTAAGGGGGGCATCCAATAAAAGTATATGAATAAATAATTTGGTTTGGGTTGCTCCAAATTGGAGGGACTTACAAACATAGTGCATCTACCCCATCAATAGGGTACATAACATTAACTTTGAGGCTTTTAAGATTTAGGAACATGAATACAAATTAATTGAACTTATTAGTATTAATACTATTTTTGGTGTGGGAGCATAGCTGCATTATATGGATGGCCTCATTGCCTTTGTTCGAAGATTTATTTTTATTCTTTGCTACTTATCATGTATCATTACTACCTTCTTCGTTGTGGGTGAGAGGGGATGATTTGGGAGTTACAAGACTTTTCCCGCACAATCCCTTAGATTTATGTAACTCATTCTTGGCCACAAATGGTTTTCATTATTCAAAATTATCTAAGGTGATAGTAGATGTTTGCTCTGAAGCTTCAAAAAATTTGTAGTGAACTTGATTTTCATGTAACCCTCCACCCATTAAAAAGACATCTCTTGAAATGTTGTGTGATTGCTGATCAACCCCAATTGATGGATTAACCTTTGGTTCCATCGAAATCGAGGAAGGTGACAACTTAACTCAAGAAGATTTAGGCAAAGAATTTGACACCTTCGTAGCGAGCACCAAAAGACCATCCACCATGTAGTGATGTGAATGAGCCCCTATCCACCAAGAGCCTTGGCTATCAAATTTAGGCCTAGGCTTAGTACAATCATTAGTTGTGTGACGTGTTTCAAAACATCTTCAACAATGAAAGAGAAAACCTTCATAGTCAAGAGACTATGACCAACAACGACCTTCTACCTTCAATATGATATCAAATGGGAGATCTCTCGATGTGTCCAAATCTACAAGTATGTGGGAAAAGGTGGTGTGAGTGAATTCAGTGGTGTCTAAATCTACAACTAAAAATTACCCAAAGTGTCTCCAATTGCTTCAAAGCAAAATTCAAACCAAAATTGTAATGGTAGATTTAGTATCCTAATCCATATGGGATTCACCTTGAATGATTCGGTGAAATGATTGAAATCCGGATACCAAAGTTTGAGCAAGACCATGTGTTTCACCCAAGTCCAACGCTCTCGAAGAATAACATCTTGATCCTTGACACAATCAAAAAGCACAATAAAAGTCATGAGCGCAAGGATAAACTTTTGGATTACCTTTCATATGAGACTACCAAGCGTCATAGATCCACCTATGTAATTCAGGAAGACCAGGCCACAAGTGATTGAATTGACTGAGTAAACCGTAGGCTACAAAGAATAGATCTCTTTCAATTACTCATTTTTAAGCTCCCTTGAGAAATCAAAAAGAGGATTGGTCTTAAACATGTGGCTCATTGAATTTCTTAGGTCATTAGGAGACCACATCGACCTTCTAAGACACAAATCTCAGCCAGATTTCGACACCACAAGCAACATAGTCAACACCACGAGAAACATAGTCATAATAGGACATGTCTGGTCCCACACCCAACTCATCATCACCCCAGGCATTGGAGACCTTGGAGATGAATTCGTGAGATACATGAGTTTCGAAAGGGTTGTGCGTAGGAAATTTTCCAAAATAAAAAGCCCTAGGTGAGCGAAGGTTCAAAGGGGACAGAGCAAACAAAAGCACCATTTATCACTTTTTGCGAAGTGACATACATTTATTCTAGATGTAATTCTAGAATATAGACTAACACAATGTGGTGGAGATTACTACATTTTAATCATGAACTTAGGTACAAATTTGTACTAGTGATCTAGTACAAAAATCAAGAAGTGTCTAAAAATATGAGAAATAGCTTCAAGACTCAAAAAGTGCAAAAAATTAGCAATAAGAAGTTGTCAAGAAAAAGAATTTAAAAAGAGTAAACCAAAAATTTAGAAAAGGCTGCTATAGCAGTCCAAAACAACACAAGCTTGAAATCAAAGAACAAATAACAAGAAAAAAGGACAGCTGCAAAAAGAGTTGTATTTGAATAGAACAATTGCATCATCTTAAGCAGCTGTAGAAATTGTCAATAAACATATCCAAGAGAGAGTAGATAGCCATGTATCGATTGTGAATTCACTGCAACTGATGTAGCAATTTTGTGTTAGTGATTATCTTTTTCCAGTGGAGTCTAATAAAACATGGTGGCGACCCTTGAGAACAAGGACTTTAAATTTTTTGCAACTTTATCATCTCAATCTATTGATGGCTATGATGCGTGAAAAATTTAGATTTGTTGTACCTACATAGAGATATGATGACTTATCCTAATCCATATGGGCTTCACCTTGAATGATTTAGTGAAAATATTGAAATCCAGATACCAAGGTTTGAGCAAGAGCATGTGTTGCCCCCAAGTCCAACACTCTCGAAGAATAGCATCTTGATCCTTAACATAATAAAAAATCACAATAAAAACCATGAACACAAGGATAAACTTATAAGATTACCTTTCATATGAGACTACCAAGCGTCTCAGATCCACCTATACAATTTATTAAGACCGGTCCACAAGCAATTGAATTGACTGATTGGATTGTAGGTTGCAAAGAATAGATCACTTTCAGTTACTTCATTTTTAAGCTCCCTTGAGAAATCCAAAACAATAGAAGATTTGGTCGAATGTAGAGGATTGGTTTTAATCATGTGGCTCATTGAATTTCTTAGGTCATTAGGAGACCCCATCGATCTCCTAAGACAGAAATCTAAGCCAAATTTCACCCCTAGGTTGTCGACACCATGAGTAACATAGTCATGATAGGACACGTCTAGTGCCACACCCAACTCATCATCACCCTAGGCATTGGACACCTTGGAGATTTATCGTGAGATATAGGAGTTACAAAAGGGTTACACATAGGAAATTTTCCAAAATCAAAAACCCTAGTTGAGCAAAGGTTTGAAGGGGGTGGAGCAGACAAATGCGCCATTTATCACTTTTTGAGAAGTGATGTATATTTATTCTAGATGTAATTCTAGAATATAGACTAACACAATGTGGTGGAGATTACTACATTTTGATCATGAACTTGGTACAAATTTGTACTAGTGATCTAGTACAATAATCAATAAGCATTTAAAAATATGATAAATAGCTTCGAGACTCAAAAAGTGCAAAACATTAGCAATCAGAAGTTGTCACTTGAAAAAGAATTTACAAAGAATAATCCAACAATCTAGAAAAGGCTATTGTAGCAGTCCGGAATAACATAAGCTTGACATCAAAGGACAAATAACAACAACAAAGGATAGCTACCAAAAAAATAACAACTATATTTGAATAGAACAATTACATCATCTTAAGCAGTTGTAGCAATTGTCAATAAACATATCCAAGAGAGAGTAGATAGCCACGTATGCATTGTGAATTCACTGCAACTGACGTAGCAATTTTGTGTTAGTGATTGTCTTTTTCCAGCAAAGTCTAATAAAACATGGTGGTGACCCTTGAGCACTTGGACTTTGAATTTTTTGCAACTTTATCATCTCAATCTATTGATGGCTATGATGCTTGCAAACTTTAGTTTTTTGTACCTACATATAGATATAATGACTTAACAACTATTGGAAGGGAATGATAAAACTAGCAATGGCTACTTGAAAAATTATCTCAATGAGGTCCTTAAATATTACATGCTCCCACCTATAAGTAGCAACAAGTAGATGTTGGGAGTGTGTGTTGGTGTAGGCACAAAGGTACAAGTAAATAGAAATGAATTAAATGATCATAAATCCTACAAGCTTTCTATATTGTATAGTAGTGCTTTGGTGTATGGAAAGAGATAAGGGAAATAAAGGATTGCCATGATGTCAAGGTTTTTGAAATGGAGGGAAGTTTGAAGTTATGGGTTTTGGAGGTGGATAACCAATGGAAGTTGAAGTGGTTATGGAGGAAAGTTGTATAGAATACACGACTAATGAAAAAATTGAGCTTAAAAAAAAATTGTAGAAATATTTTAAAAAAAATTAGAATTAGAATGGAAGAGACACTATTCTAGAAATGGCTATGGAAGATTCAATTGCAAGAGGAAGTAAGAGATTAAGAGATAAGTTTGAAATATAATAGTATGAATTTCACATGCTCAACACAAAAGGTGGCTTTTAATTGTTTTAAAATTATTCCATGCATAAACTCCATTACAGTTGTGAATGTGACTAAATCATTATTACGACTACATTATTATCCAAGTAGATTGAAGTTTTTGGAAAGTTTTAATATTTAGAAACAAATAATGAACAAAATTGAATCTATATGATACATTAGACTAAAAACTCGTTAAATAAAGACTAAATTATTCTATAAATGTAAACACAAAAATGAATAACGAAACAATTTTTTTTTATTTTACAAAACTAAAATAATATGTGTTAAAACAAAACCCAAAATAAAATATCCAATTTTCCGCTCTACAACATTATTATCAATGCAATGTGCTTTACTAATTCTCCATCATTACCATTGAGAATATTTCTCTTTCGTGCCCTTCTCCAAGAAGTCACAACATGGGCCAAATAGCATCGAGAAGATCATCGATAGGGTTGGGCTTAACCATCACACACTAAGGGTTGGGCTTATTCATTGTAAACTCCTAGATTGACACTATTCAATATCCATAGGAACATTGATTAGTACAATATGTATGTGACAATCTCTAGAACCTGATTAGTATTAGTTTCAATGTTTAGTACCCTATGTTCTGATGGATATTGAAT
>VDFB02224395.1:0-16378 GCA_007258455.2 Sequoia sempervirens
GACATGCATATGATTTGGGGCTCGACACATTTCACATGTTTCTTTATGAAGGACTTAGCAATTTTGAACGACAATGGAAAAACATAAGGCAAAAAAATTGCCTAAGTCATGGCATTTAGCATTCGGCCCCCCATAACACATTAATGTGTTTCATTTTTTAAAAGAAGGAAAAAAAACTAACCACCATAGGGTTCAAACCCTACACAAAAATAAAGGGGGAAAAGCCAAAAGCACTTGATTTTGCATTGAGCTTTTGGAAGAAGCTACAACCACCATGAGGGTTTCATGCTTGCACACAAAACATGATGTCGACTGGTATTTTGAGCCAGACTTGATGAAAACCATAGAAAAATGATAGTTAATTGATTTTGTGCACAAAAATTTGTGTTTTCCATTACTTTGAAGGCCATTTGATGTGTAAAGGCCATGACTAAAAGCATTTTCCTGATTATTTTGTTGGTTCATTTCTCTCTTGTGGGTTTGTATCTGCTTCAGCCGCCATGATTGCCAAATTGCCTGAAGCTTAAAAGGAAGCATTTCAGTAGATCTGTGAGCTGGGTAAGCTTTTGCACACAAAATCTTACACTCTTTTCCATTTTTCAATGAATATAAGCTCAATTCGAGCTCTAGAAAGAAATGAAATGATGAATACATTTGATTTTTTTAGCGAATCTCTTGGGAATTTCTATATTTCTACAAATGATGATAAACACTCTGTATTGGCTTTCCATTTTTCACGACTTCTGTATTCTGGCAGATAGTATAACTTTATTCTTTTTTGTTCAGTGGCTATGCATTTCGTTTCATTTGACCATGGCCATTTGGATCTTCACATAAGCATTTTTAGAAGAAAAAAAAAAACAATGTTTCCTTCATTTTTCTATTTGGTACCATGTAATGGCGGCTAGTAGTGTCAAAACCCTTATTGCTGTGATAAGATCGAGCAAGATTATAACATGAATGAGATTTATGAGAGGGTCATTAGTTGAAACAAAAGCTACCTATTTTCCACAATAAAAATGCTACCCTGTGAAGAAGAACTGGGTTTGCTAAATGATTTTATGCCATTGGACCACACGGGTATAATTCACAGGTTCTGTACATTTTTACATTCCTTCATTTGCACTACCCTTTGGACCTTTGCATAGGCTTCCACCACTTGTCATAGGCTTCCTATGCAATCTAATACTCTCATTATATCTAGAAATGACTTTTCATCCAAATCACAGTTGGGTTGATTTCCTCACGCAATACTCATATGAGCATTGTCAAGGCAAGACTAGGTTGCTACCATTTATATGTCACTGTTATTTTTTTTATATTCAATTGAAGACAATGCTTCAACATCATTTTTATTTTTTTCAGCTCATATCACTATCTCTATAGTGCTCCTCCACTATTTTTCATTCATGCTCCATTAAATAATAGTCTATGCATAGCAATGCTATGTTGCTATAGAGAGCATCTTTGAACCATTTATGCCCCAAAAGGAAATGTTCCTATTGGAATTGCTTTCCCCATTGGTAATCCTAAAGTAGCACTAGCTTTGTGACCATACCATAGACACTATTACTTGTGGACAAAAAAGTTGAAAATTCTTAATAAAGATTACACCTTGTTCTCTGATGCTGAAAATTAAGGCAAGTTTCCTTAAAAGGCCATAGCTTCATATCACTTTGCACTGACTATCATGTATTGCTACTGTCACTAGTGTATGATATTATTTGAACTTGTAGGTGCTGAGTGACTTCATTGTCATGTTGTAGGGGTTTTTATGGTTTTAAACTATTTATCATCATCTCTCCTTCAATTCTTGAAATAGTATCACCATCGACCTATTTAAGCTCTGCATCTTGAACTTACTGCCACTACATGGAGCCATTCAACTCACTGTGACAGTTCCTTCCATGTCACAATATTTGTAGTTTGTTATCTTATTGACATTTCTATTACACTGTCATATAGTTCTTGATCACCAAATGATTTCTATCCCATCTGCCACCTAGAATCAAAAAATTGTTAAAACATTGTCCTTGGCTCATGAAATTATCCTCTAATTCTTGACTATACCCCATGAACCTTGTGGCTGATTGACAATGTATACAAATTCGTTTGACTCCCCCTTGGGAGATGATTGCTATCTCAAGTGTTATCACCCCTTCACTGTCATATTGCACATTAGTCCTGCTAGCACTATCTTTCATTCACCCTTGGTGACTGGCTGAAACAAATCACTTATTAGGAGAGATCATCCTCTATAGACACAGGGGGGGCATAAGAGTTTACATGTATATGACCCTACCGACCTCTCCTCACAAGGTCATCATATTTACCCCTGCCCCTTCTTAGCAATCGACTATGGTTTCTCAAAAAACCCTTTCATTGCTCTTGAATCTTTCAGATAGCTAGCTGTCTACATCTATGATAGTTGATTACTAGGCCCAAACTATATTTTATTATCATTGTACATATCTAGCAAGGTGATTGTAATGTTTGCTGAGAAGTTAATTCCCACCTTCATCCTTGAAACACTGCTCTTGACATTCATGAAGTGGCTTCTTTCTCTTAATAGGGTAATTTTCTTATCATATTGTATTCCATTGATCATACTCTTCATGCATCAAGATCACCATGAATAGTATCTCCGTGGATCATCATGGAATGAATAATATTGAAGGCACCCTATTGGTACAATATCCCTATCCTTTGTAACTATTTCATGTGATTGCACATGTGTTTGAGGTTACTATCCATCCTGATTAGTGATTTCTCCCTGTATGAAGTGGCCATGCTTCTATATGTGGAATTTATGTTCTTTACTATTTTAACAGGGCTTAAATTTTGTTTTCCCTTATGCAACCTTTGAAAAATAGTCAAAAGATGAGAATAACCCAAAACCCTACCCATTTTGAAAACTCTTAAAGCCTTTGTCCCCACCCATGGTGTATCTTGACAGATCCCTGCATATTACCTTTTGTGTTGATAATGCTGCCCTTAGTCACCACAAAAAGGGTTATGGATGCCTTGACTAATCCCATTAATCTTTTGGACCTTAGACAATGTTAAGAAGCATCCTTGAGGTCTGCCCCTATACTCCTGAAGAATTTAATGATGATGACTGTCTTTAATACTTTAGGACAACCCCCTTAACACTATGATTTCATTGTCTTCATAAGGCCTTATGAGTCATTAATGCTTGATTATCTTTGTTAGCATCTAGGGATACCTTGGCATCTTCATGAATCTACCTTTGATATACTGACATCTAATAGGTTGTATATGAATATCTTAGGTACTTGTTTCAATTTCATAAATGAAAAGAGCATGTTGCTATTTCTTGTACATTGCAATACCTCCAATGTTGATTGCAAGGGGGAAAATCCTTCACCTCATGCAATTACCTTGCTACCCTGCTCTGGGCCACAATGCATGTTATTTTCTCCTTTGTATCAATGTAATCTCCTTTCTCATGCATTTCTCCTCAAGACAACATACTATCATGATGGCTTTGGCCTTGCATATTGATTTCATGATGAAGAAATTATGATACTTGCAAGATATTTCATTCCCAATGCACTCCAATACTTAGAGGAATGTACACTTAGTGATATGCCCATAGTTATAACTCATGCTTTGATGGATGCTTCACACCATTTACAATCCTCTTGCATAACTTGTGTCATTTTACTATCACATAACTTAATTGAATGTTGCCTCCATATCATCTATTCATTTTTGCTGTCCTATAGCATGAGAGGTAGCATGCATCTTTCTTTTAGGACTGCCCCAATATTCATGGTTTCCTTAACAACTCCTTGATGCCCCACATGTTTGTAACCTAGTTTCCACTACATTTCAAGCCTTTTGATCATGTGCAACAAATACAAACTGTCTCCTCACTATAATTCTACTTGGCAGACACATGTCACCTATGTTGCTGACCTGAAAGCTCACCATCCTATGTGATGTGTGGCTGTCCAATAGGGTTAAGTTGAGAGGGACTTGACAGTACCTTAGATTATTACTTCTTGCAGCCCCATATACCTCATGATGACTTTAGGCATGCCTTGATTTATCCTTCATTATTTTAGAGATGCACAATTGAACTTGATGCATCTCATAAATTATTTACTTCTTTAATAAAATGGATCTTGGATCCACTTAAGAATATTGAAGGACATATCCAACAAAATGTACCTTCCTTTTGACATGATGGCAGCATATTGATTGATTCACTATGAAAAGATAAAGTATGAACTCCTGACAACTCAAATTATGTGTTGCATCTTTTGAATCTGATAATGAAAGTTGAACAACTTGTGTGATTCCATTTTGATTTAATGCATTAATAGCATGTCTATGATTGATTTGATCAAGTTGCTTAATTTACTATCCCTGTTAAAACATTAGCGGGAAACATGCCAAGCTCTACCCTCGTGGGAGCCACATTTACCCCCTCGTGTACCTTAAGAATTGTATCCTACTATTGAAAAAGTAAAAAAATAACTAAGAAATGTAAATGAGAAAATACTAAGGACACTCTCAAGATTAGCCAAAAGAGTGATATAATGAAAAGGGAAATGAACAAAATGAAATACAAACAGTTTCACCTTCCTTGCTGTTGATATCTCTTTGATTGGCCCTTGCTTGGAATGGTTTGTGTCCTCCTTAGATGATTGCTTGAATGACTAAATGCAAGATTGAATGTGCAAAATGATTAAGATAGATAGCTAGATGATGTCAAAGGATTGAGGATGCAAATTGGCAGCATGTAGTTATCAAATGGCTAAGTGTTGAAAATGCCCTTGAGGAGGGGGTATTTATAGGAGAATTTGAATTCTCTAGAGAATTCAATGGTCAAGATTGCTCCAACAAGGCCAAGATGATGGGCTATGGTGGGTTGAGAACCCACAAGCCCTCACATCTTGACATGTGGAGGGTGAAGTGGACAAGGGATATGAGATGTAAATGAGGTGTCAAGAAGGTACATGAGGTGGAAAAAGGACATGCACCTTGGGGAGTGAGGAGATTTCCTTAAAAAGGGATTCTTTGTCCCCAAGTGGGAGTGAAAGGGACATTTGAGGAATTTTGGAATTCCTCAAAAATCTACATGGGAAAAGGAAAGGTGGTTGGGGAAATAAGTGTGAATTAAAAATTCACATTCCTAGGAAAGTCTAAAAGATAAAAGATGGGCTCCAAAAATGTGGGACTTGGTCACATGTGGAGATTGTGACAAGTCCGAGGTTCTAGAAGCCTTGGAAGGATGGAATGTGAATTAAAAATTCACATATAAAAGAGGGGAATCTAGGAAGAATAAAAAGGAATTAAAAATTCCTTGGAGAATGATTAGGCTTTAATTAATCAGTAATTAGAGGATAATTATGGGCTAATTAGATTAAAAGCCAACTTGCAAAAGTTGAGGATGTGACCATCCTAATCAAGGATTAGGTATAAACACACATCCCAATGAAGAGATTAGAAATGGGATTGTGATTACACATATCTATCCATTACATTGAAAATGATGAGGAATTAAAATGTTTTAATATTTATTTAATTTATTTGATGAAAAGAGGATTATGATGGGTAAGGCATTAATTATTAATTAAATACCTTAGGGATTTCAGCGACAAAGATATTAATTAAATAATAGTAATATTACTTAATTAACTCGTGATAAGAGGATGTTTAGATGAAAGTGATAAATTTGATAAATTCATGTCCAAATTTGATGTCTACAACCCCACATGTTGTAATTAGCTGAATAAGAATAGTAACAAGATTGGTCCTAAATCTACACAAGGAATAAACAATTAGATAAACGAGGCATATCATAGGTGTGTTTTATCACTCCTTTGTTTTTTTCAGGGACACTTATGGTATGCTACTATTTTAATGCTTGTAGACATGTGATCACAAGTTTATGGATGTTTTGCATATAATTTTTATTAGGGATCTTTCCTTGCTCTAACAACACTATTTTTATCCAATACAAGAAACCTAGGAGCAGCAAGGAGGGTATCAAACAATAGTAGAGCAGTAGGGATTATGCAAGGCCAAGTCAATGAGATTCGTCATTCCACCATGAAACGATGGGTCCCTTTTCATGTTATATTCAATTTTAATATTGTATCCATATGCGTATGATTTCGTCTTTACTAGCATTAGGATAGCTAGTCCCTTGGCTTGTGAGGGACATTTATAGTTATGATTATCAATAAATATTACATTTGCAATTCATATGGTTCTCTTTCTCATTTGTCTATAATTGCAACATGGAATAAAATGCAATCTATTTTTGACAATCTCTTTCATGCATATTGATGAACTTAGTAGACTATGGTGTATTATTTTAATGCTCAAACAAAAACATAAAAGAATAAACACTAAGTTACCTGATTTCAACTGAAAGCTAAAAATTAGGTAACAGTTAGAAGATGGACTCATTGAGAATCATGACAATGCTGAAAGCTCCTCTTCTATAAACTCTCCTACATTGGAAGATATTATAGCACAAGAGAGTGAGATCATAGATAAATTTCTAAACATCACCTTACCTAATCTCCATTCATCCCTTGCTTTTGAGAATGCTTTAGTAAAAGAGAATACAATGGTGTATAATCATGATAATCAAATTTGGTCTTCCCCTAATATCTCTCCTATTTGTTACAAAGATATTTTGGTTCTAGAAGATCAAAGTAATGAGAGTTATGAGAGTCCTATTTCTTTCTTTTCCCCTAGGGAAAACGTTATTGTACAAGACAATACCATCATTGAAAAGAAAGACAACCCAACCAATGATGAGCCCCTTACTTGTGATGAAGTTATTTTAGAAGAACCAACCTATGAATGCCATGAACATATAGTTTGTAGCTCTCCTAACAACTCTTCTACTAAGGAGGATATCATGGTGCAAGAAAATAATAACATTAACAATAGTGATATGGTTTCCTTAGGTGATGGTAAAAAAATGACACTAGACTACCTTTCATTAGAAAGACATCAAATTGAAACCACTGAAGTTATTAATGCACAAGTGTCCATTAGACCCCTCTTGATTATTGGACCTCCTAAATACCGTATGGGACATCCTAAGAATCCTCTAATTATTTATCCACCCTCACAATGACCAAAAACTCAAAAAAAACCTATCCTCATCCTTGAACCAAACAAAATCCTTCAACATCCCTCCCATTGCTAATCCAATCTTTCCTAGTGCGCCTTGTTTTCTAGCAAACAACGGAAAGGAATATAATCTTATTGAAAACGTTAAGAGTACTCCTGCTAAGATTTTTGTATGGGAACTACTTCAAGTATCACCTAGTTACCATATCATACTCCAAGAAGCCTTGCAACAAGTTACAATTCCTTCTAACACTAGTTCAAACAATGTAGCAAAACTAATTCAAGGAATGAATGAAATGAACTTGGACATTATTTCCACCAAAGTGAGCTATGTCCTTTGGAAGTGCAAAAAAAAAAGAATCTTTCATGATAATATCTCATGTTAATCGAGCAATGATAAAAATAAATCTCGTTGATAGTGGCTCAGCCCTTAACATGTGTAGCATAAACCTTCTTGATAAGCTTAAAGTAGAAAAAATCCAAATTCAAACTGATTCTTTATTTATTCATGGGTTTGATAAGGTAGGAAAATAACTACTTGGAGTCATCACATTACCTGTTACAGTTGGAGAGGTTACCTTACAAACTTCTAGGTCCATGTTGTACCTCATGAT
Organism: Sequoia sempervirens; assembly: GCA_007258455.2. NCBI lineage: Eukaryota > Viridiplantae > Streptophyta > Pinopsida > Cupressales > Cupressaceae > Sequoia > Sequoia sempervirens. The sequence continues at coordinate 7,740 of VDFB02224395.1, forward strand.
CTTTCATACAACGTCCTCCTAGGGAGACCATGAATTCATGAGATGCATGCATTACCCTCAACACTTCATCCTACACTAAAGTATGCCTATAAAAACAAAGTTTACAAACTTAAGGCTGATCCCCAACCTAAAAGTTGTTTGATTAAACTGAGAGAGGCAAATGATATCCTTTGGAAGTATTGGAACAAGAAGCAAAAGGGGAAATCACAAAGGAAGAAGAACACAAGAAGAAAACTGACGAAGTCACTAAGCTATGGGAAGACAATTGAGGTTCCTTAGATTTCACACCAAAATTCATGGGATAATAAAAGATCATAAACAAAGAATCTGAAAAGGGAAAAGAAAAATTAGTAATGTCAACACAAAATTCCACACAAAACTCAAAACCATCCACCTCAACCACCTTAGAAAAGAAGAATTACACAAAAAACTTCAAGATGAAGCTGATTATGAGCATCCACCAAATATGAAGGAAATACAAAATTTTATGGAAGAGGTTATGGGCTGATGAAACAACTTGGGTATAGTGGAAAAGGATGTGGTGCTAGAGAACAAGGTATTTGTGTCCCTATAGAACCTAACACACAAGAAAGAACTTGTGTTCTTGGTTATTTTCCTTTGATAGAAATAAAACCAACAAACAAGTCTTCACTTAATATCAACACTCTTACAAAAGATTATCCTCAACCACTTTAACATTAGTTCACCCCAAACTGATAGAAACTCATGGTCTTGATTACTATCCATTGAAAGAAATGAATGAAATAGAGAGATCCTTGCTTAATATCAATGCCATCACACAAAACAATAATGATTGGAGTTCATTAGATTTTACACCCTCCTTTCAAGGAGAGTATAAAATATCACAATCCAAAGAGTCTTGTGTAAGTATGACATCTAGTACTAACCAAGCAATATCTTTCTCACAAACTAAAGGAGCATCTTCTACTTTTGATCAAGAGAGTATCTTGTCAAGACTCCTCTAAGATTTGTTTGATATCTTTCCCTCCAAGAATGCGAAAGGAATTTTACTACAAGAAGAATTAATTTTGTGCATATCATAGAGTTCATGGTCATTCTACTAACAAATGTAAGGATTTGAGTCACAAAATTCAACATCTTAAGGAATGTGGTGCTCTTTCTTGTGTTGTAGCACCTAGTTCCTCTAATTGATACTGATTTTCATGGCTCACTCTTATCCTGCACTCAGTGGGGGAAAAGGGTTAGGTAGTGGCACACCTTGCGCCAAAGGCAGGCGCTTTGCGCCAATCTTTATCTTTGTCCCTATATGCCACTTGTCAGTTGCCTCTTTTGGCTAGTTAACCACCTTGCATGTTTATATGAGAGAAAGCTTGGGATGTGACTGGCATGCCTTAAGTTGGCTTGCATGTGATGTACTGAGTTTTGGGAGTAACCCCTCCCCTTTTCATGACGTAGCTTATTGGAAACATATAACTTGGCATAGGGATTTCCGAATAAGCTCTTATTTCTTCTTCTACTTTAAAGAAATTTCTCACAACAATGGTGTTAGAAACTGCTTTAAAGTGGGGGAATACATCGACACTCATGTTTCATTGTGCGATTCTCTTTATTCTTATGATACATCCTTTTATTGGTGGTGTCATCAGGCTTGATTTCCTCCAAGAGTACGTTATTTCTTTGACTTTTCCTCTCTTGGAGACATTAGGCACAATGCTCTCTAAGAAGAAGACTTTACATGAGCAATGAAAAATCCCATTTTAACAATTTTTTTATAGATATGACATTACAAAAATATTTACAAAAAGCATTACATTGCTGTGCCTTATCGAAGTTGTAAGGAGGACAACTTTGATATGGTATGATAGGCTAATATGATTCTCTCATTTTCCACCTTGTTGGGATAACTCACCTAGTGGATGGATTGAGGTTCCACTACCCCAGAGTGAGCACATTCATATTTTGGGACAACTCACCTAGAGGACAAATTGAGGTTCCACTGCCCTAGAGTGAGTAGCGCTTGTTATGGAAAAACAACCTCGTTCCACATCCCGCTAGAATGATTGTGCTTGATCCTTTGTTTTTCCTTAGTTTTCTTGGCCTTTGATAGGGTATGATTATTTATCTTTTTTATTTTTGCATAATAAAGGGTCTTGAATGTCTACTTTAGCGTGAGTTTAACATGGGGTCATCCTCTCACTAAAGTGGGGGAAAAATGTAGTAACAAAAAAAGTATCCCTTTTCCTTGACTTTTGAGTAATTGTCATTGAATTAGCCTAGTTTTTCCTAGGCTTAATGTTGTAATGTGTTGTACACATTCACATTGATCTTGGGCCCCTTCTTAATAAAATGTACTTAATTGTACCCTATTTTAGGAGTTGCAAAGTGTTGTAACACACTTTCACACTTATCTAGGGTTTCATGAATTAATGGTGGTTAATTAGAGTTTAATTAGACCTTTGATTCACATTCAAGCCCTCTTTTCAAGGATCTATCCCGACACCCAATAATGATATTGTATGACATTTAATTTGGAAAATTTTGTGTCCTGAAAAACACTGCTAGGACCCATTCACCTCTAGTGGAAAATGAGTCCTCTCCACATAGGACATCCCTTTCTATTCATTTTCGAGGTGGGTTTTTGATTTTATTTCATCCCCCAAGGCATGGTCCTAGAAAGTTGTGCTAGGATCCATTCGTCGTTAGTGGAAAATGAGTCCTCCCTTGATAGGACCCCTCTTTTTGAATCTAACTGTGACAGGATCCTTATGATTTTAATACCCAGATCTAAGGTCAACTTGAATTATTTGAATTTTAGGGTTAATCTCTAGATTTACTATAAATAAGGGGTTAATTCACACAGTTTCACCTAAATTTTTTGAGAGAGCATCCTTATAGAAATTTTAATTTCACAAGAACACTTCAAGATTAATTCAAAGGAATTTCAAGGTAGACTATCAAGAGTTTATTGTAGCAATTCAAGATCATTTCATCATGTCAAAGGCATACTGCATCCAAGAATTTTGTTGAGCTAAGATAGTTGATGTAGCATTGAAGATCTACTTGCAAGTATTGCTTCACATCTTATTCAAGGATCAAGATCTACATTCCTCATGGCCACTTCATGTTAGTTTGTAGATTTATATTTCAAGACATCTCCAAGGTATCAACATTGCATATTTCATGTTCATGCTTCATTTTCATTATTTCATCATTTGGTTTAGTTACCTACAAGGGGATTGTCTTAGGAAAACCCCTATTCACTAACAATCAACAAGTTTTTTTGCCCTTTGATGTGTGTTTTTTTAGGTTTTTAGGTTGAGGATCAAGCGAAAAGGAAGATTGGAGCAAAATTGCCAAAGTTGTCAAGTTGCAAGATTGTTATTCATAGTGAAAGAACAAAAAAGGAAGCTACATAATTTGTTATAGGATTTTAGGAGTTGAAAACCTAGGAATTGAGAGTGTAGACATTGAGTACAGGACCTAGAAGTTAGTTTTCCGAAACTCTAAAAGGACACATTCACCACTGAAGGTGAATGAGTCATTTGTAGGGTTTGAAGTAGTGAAAATTTGGGATCTGAGAGTGCAGACTGAGAGGAATAAAACCCAAAAGTCAATTTTTGAAACCCTAATAGGGACCCATTCACCACTAAAGGAGAATGAGTCCTTTGTGGCCTAAAAATAACATGTTTTCTACAAGGTACACATCATTTCAATCTCTTAAAAATCCCCTTTTCATTGCTATAATAGTTAGGATTAGTTTCTAATTGTTATTTACATGTTTTGGCCCTCATAATTGAATGAAACATCTGCCCAATGAAAATTAGGTTCATCATTGATACCCTATTGATGGTGAACCTCTTTTTCTTTAGTTTATAGAAAAAAAGAGAAAGGGGAAAATTCCATCTTATAAAGGATCCCATACAGAGATTAAAATTTTTTCTATTAGAATAAAGGTGATGATTGAAAATATGAATAATTTATTTGCTTATGTACCTAAGGTACAATTTGATAGGCCTGAATCATCAACTCAAGTGTTTGTGCAACAAACCCATGAGCAAGTAGTTCCATTATAATATTTTAAACCTCAAAACTTAGTATAATATCCTATTTGTGACGATAAATATGTGTCAAATATCAAGGAGATAAGGAAAGTCATAAATCCAATACCAAGGGTCATGGTCAAGGGTCCTTCCAATGACAAAATGTTGATAAAGATTGAGACCAAAGGAGAAATGTTGGATGACATAAGGGAATAGTATTATATTGAATTCATTGCAGATGATAGGTTCATCACGAAGGAATTCAAGTATTTTTTTATTAAGAAAATGGGTAAAGAATACCAAAATAAATTAAAGGGGAGAAGGGAAAAAATAAAAGAAGAGGATAGGGATAAGGAAGGAGTTGAGGTCTTGGATGAGGTGAATTTTGATATATCAGACATGACCCCTAATAAAGGATGAGAGATAGTGAAAGATAGTGGATGTTTGTTTCTTGAGGGATGAAGCATTTCCTCAATAGTTTCCTTTGATACTTTGAGGATGAAGCAGGTAGACGATCAAATCCTCACATCTAAGGAGCAAGTAGAGGCATTGTATTTTGGTTTAGGATTTAATCCCAAACATGACACTCTAGCAATATGGTCAATATATCCCAAAACCAGCAAGCCACAAATAATAAGAGATTCTAATGAATTTAAAGGAAATTTAATTGTGAGAAGGCTTAGAGATAATTTTCCTACAAGTAGCATCCTTAATAGTGAACAAAACTATGTTCACTAAGGTAGCAGTTAGAAAATTGGAGACTTATTAGAAAAAGGACAATGATCAAAATGTAATATTGTTGTAGGAATACAATAAAGTTTTAGGAGCTCTTCCCCCTCCTTAAGATATTACAAATGATGAATCATATAGAGAGGAGGAATTGAATTTGAATATCAAGGAATTGGAGGAAACACATAAAAAAAGTAAGGAAGAAGAAAGGACATCAAGGGTGATGGGAGATAAAAATTAGATAGATATGGTGGATAACCTATTAGGACATAGGTTATTATTTATCCTCCATCACCTTGAAGGGACATGGAATTGTTATAGAGCCTCAAGGAATGTCATTCCAACCATGTCCAAGTGAGAGATAATATGAAGACCATCTTGGATATTTGGAATCCAAGGATTTGAATAATAGGAAAAATGATTGATATTACCAATTTTTATGCTAATGCTCCTAGTAAATTGTCAATTGTTTTGGAAATATCTAATGTATTCAAACAGATATTGATTTTTCATGAGAGCTTTTAGTTGGTTTTGGACCAAGTTTCAAGTTCTTTTGATGGATTGTAAGGAGATTTGATGCCCAAAATCTTAATAGAAGGAGATGTCAAGGCATATAAATCATGAAAAATAGATTTCAAAAATATCTTACTTCCCCTTCTCAATTCCATTTGTGCCAAAAATAAGGTTGATATGGATAATTATAATGCTACAATGGACCAATTATTAAAGCTTGAAGTAGGTTTAATAAAGTTTTTTGAAGAAGCCAAAAAATAGTCAAGTGTGATATTCTCCTCATTTGAATTTTTCTATCCAAATTCTTGCATTTCCTTGGTCTTCAGATGACACTTTTTTAGTATGGTTTGAGAAGTATGATTGATATAATCATGCAACTATCCAAATTTTTATCTTACTTTGTATACTTGGAAATATCTTTTATGATGACTTCTACAACATTTTAATTTTTTTTTGTCACATGAACAAGATGCCAAATAAAATTTTGACATTTGTTCTTGAGGCTCTAAGGTTTTTTCTCTTTTGTTTCTATGAAAGGGAATTTCAAGCCATATTTTAGGATCCTAGAAGTTTGTAATTAGGATTTTGTTTTTGGAGAGGTTGAGTCTTCTTCTAGGTTTTAAAAAATGTGAATACAAATGTAAATTATGTGTATATCAATATATAAAAATTCATAAGACACAAATAGTTTGAAAGATGATTCAATAAAAATTGTCTCCAATTTGTATATTTTATTTCTCTTATAATAAAAATGATCAAAGATATTTGAGTTCATCTTTGCAACATTGTGCAATGAATGTTTGTTTTATGGCTTCTATTAATTTAATATATTAATTTTCTATACATGAAATGTTGAGTCTTAAACTCTTTAGGGATTGTTAAGAATAATTGAAGTTGAATCTTAGTACATGAAATATTATTACAGGGTAGTAATAATAAATTTCCATTGAGTTTATATTCTAAATTTTTGTTCAAGGAGAATTTGTAGGATCTTTTGACTATATTACCCATGATTTAAGGCATCAATCTAAGCAAATAAGCTAGTTGCATGCATGTCACCATTCAAAATGAAGAATTTTAATATATTCTAAGTTATGGTAATTATTTGAAGTTCTAATGACTATGAAATAGTTTTATGAGGAATTTAGCTTTTTATTGTATCAAACTCCACAAGTCCTTATTTGAATGCTTGGGAATCTATTTTTTACCCTAGTATCCTTTGTGAGTTGCTTGATTTTTTCTAGATATTGTTTAAAGGTGTACCCTCCTAGGTTTTGTATAGACTAAAGTGTAGAAGGATTGTTGAAATTCCTTGTTCATTGTCCAACTCCACATACTTTTAGAGTATTAGAAATGGTTTTTCTTTAGAGAATTATGGACATCAATTGAAATAACCAATAAGTACACTATTAGGTCTATACCACTTGATGATGTGATTGAGTTGAATAGTGATACATAAAGGCATCTTGATGTACCCTAAGTACACTCCATTCTCCATCCATGTATCACATTCCTTTAATGACCTGCACTCAAATATGTCAATACCATCTATCGCTACTTGTGCTAATACATCAAGTATCCCCGAACCATTTATTGTAATTTATCATCAAACATGAACACATATAAATCCTATAATAGACTCTACCTATTGGCTATGAGCCTTAGCATAATAATATGATCCCATGTATAGACAAGGAAAATAATCATACCATAGGCTAGGATCTCTCCATCATTGTAAACAATCAAGTGTGTATCCATATAAATTTGAGTCAATAAACATGGTCTTGACATGAAATCCACTTCCTAATTTTACATGTATGCACAAATCCTCATCCCCATATTTAAAAAATGTTAAAAATTGCTATCAATAGGAAATATACCTCTAATAATAGCTACTATCACTAAGAAAAGTTTCTCTACAATTCACATTAAAGCCTCCATATCAATCTTTAGTATTGTTAGAGGGAGATCGCTCCTAAATAATATCTCTAGAACTCTACTCATGTCTTTTTCCATAAACTTCACTAACCACCCATGAATAGGGATATGCGGTATCATCCATAAATCTTCCAATGTGATTCACATCTCCCTAGTCAAGAGATCAAAGTTTCTTGTCTCACTATACAAAGGTAGTTAATATATATTTGTGAGCCTAAGCTATCTACCATAAGGGCCCTACAAACCCTGTCAAACTAATCCACTGGCCATAGAACCATTTTTTCCACTCTCAAGTTTGAATAGGCCCTAATTTCTCTTGCATCAAACCAAAAAACCACTATAATTTTCTATTATTGTGTAGGTACTCATCCATGTAGCTGTTGATACACACAAGTACTAATATCAATAAGAATTGATTTTTCCCATTATCTTACCTTTATAAGTGAAACTTTCCCCACCTAGGTTCCATATTATGGTCACATAAGAGAATCATTGATTAGTTGAAAAATGGATGCTTTATGGTTTAAGACATAGAACATCACTTTTCCCCAACTAAGATTCAAGGATGCCCTAGAGATCTCAACCCAATGAAGAATGAAGGAAGAGATATAGAAATAGGGTATCTTAGGATATGTTCAGAGATTAATTAAGGTTGAATGAGGGGTTCACCACCAAGTTTAAACTTGGAAAAGATAATGAAATGAAAGATGCAACACTAAACCATAGCTTGATGCAATGACCTACAAAATGACTTAGAAAAATGTGTAAAACAAAATAGAAAGTTGCAAAATAGAATGTGTGCACTTGGAAATTTGTAGAGACTAGAAAATCTACAAATCCTAAAATTTTGGCCTATTGGTACTCATTCGTCATTTTTGAAAAATCAGTCCCAATTCTAGATTTCTGCATAGGAGTAGGTTTTGGGAAAATTAGTATCCAAATCTGCAAAGATCTCTAAAAAAAACCTTCAGTGGGACTCATTCACCACTTGTGGTGAATGAGTCTAGTTTGGATTTTCTGGAAATTCAAATTTTGAATCTACTTTTCTTGGTCTGCTCAATCTGTTGCTCTAGGTTCCTAGATCTGAAACACTAATTTCAACGCTGTAGGTGTCCTTTTAGTGAAGATTATGACCTTACAAATGGGGAGACAACTCCAACAATATTGTAACCTAATCTTCAATGATCTTCAAGTCTTCAAAACACCTAGATCTACAATCACACAAAGAAAGAGAGAAAAAGCATTGATTGTTAGGGAATAGGGGTTTGCCTTGGGCAAGCCCCTTTTAGGTAACTAAACCAAATGATGAAATAATGAAACAAGGACATGAAATAGGAACATAGGATATGAAACAGGAACATAGGATATGAAACATGAACAATGATACCTTAAATCACATCTTGTAAATGATGTCTTACAAATTTGTAACTCAACATG